>WHYT01014142.1:73610-110562 GCA_009806455.1 Tetrax tetrax
TTCTCTTTTTTTTTTTTTTTTTTTTTTCTTTTCTTTTTCTCCTTCTTAAATATGTTATTGCAGAGTTGTTATCACTGAACGTTCCATCACCAATTGGCTCAGCCCTGGCCAGCAGCAGGTCCACCCTAGGCCCAGCTGAGTCCACTGAACAAAGGGGAGCAACTTCTAGCAGCTTCTTGCAGAAGCTGCCGCGGTAGCAACCCCAGCTAGCAAACAAAACCAACACAGCCTGGCTGCAGTGGTGTCAAAAAGTGTAGGGATTTGCCATGGAGTTACTGAGGTTGGTACAACCGATGTGTGAAGGGAAACGGGTGTAAAGGTCAGAAGAAACTGCAGAAGAAGAGTTAGAAGAATGGCCTGTGCAGGTAATGAAGAACACTGTTCCCAGCTCATAAGAGCAGAGTACAACAATTCCTTGGCAGAGAACCCTGTACCCCACCAAGAGGAGCATGTCATCAAGGGTAGAGCATGTCACACCTGCCATTTCTTTCCCTGGTAGCTCACCATGAAACAAAGAGACAGTATCCATGTGGGTGAGTATGTTCCAGGCAGACGTACTTTCCACACGAGGAAATGCAAACAAGGAGCAGCAGCCTTGCCTGAGATGTGGCAAGGTTGATGTGGGCAGGATGCATAAGTCCAGTTCATAATGACAGTGGACTCCTAAAGTGTATAAAAGCTCTATCCAAAACCCAATTTGTTGCCAGGGGGGTACCCATAAGGAGGTTTGACAAAGTGATAGCTGGAGTCCCTTGTTCTCTTTGTTGCACAAAAGAGATCCCAGACAGACCTCTTGAACATAGACCTTTGTGCTTGTGGGTGTGAGAGTGTGGGTGGATGAAAGCTGTGAGGGGATAAAGTGGGTAAAATCGGCCTGCATGGAGATTGGGTGCGATAAAATAATCTTGGCCTTTTTTGAGAGCTTAGATTTAGTTTTGATCCCTAATGTCTTGTAAAAGAAGGTGCTATTGCTTTCCTCCTAGCTCGATCTGCCTAAGCTTACCTGTAGCTTCTTTTTGTTGTGCATGGTTTTTGATAAGCAGAATACAGTGCAGGATATACATTACATCATGCAACCATGGTGCTCCAGGATTCTAATCCTGATGTAGGATAATGACCTTCAGGAGCTTCAGGAGGGCAAATATGCATAAGTTAATACTCAAAACATTTACCCAATGTAGGCTGAATCTCTGGAATTCTCAGGTTTTTTCCATTTACTACATCACAGTGAGCAGCATAAACCAGCAAAAACTAATACAAGAATGTAACACATCTCTGTGGGACTTGCAGGAACAAAACCAGTGATTTGTTGTGTCCTTCACCTAGAGCCATACTGTGTGCTGTGGTGCCAGGAAGAAATGTACAGATCTTTAAATAAAAGTAAATAATAGATAATGTATTAGATGGTAGTCCTATAAATGGATCCCTGTCATGGTTTATGACTTGAAATTGAATTTCTTGCACTCTACTGACAGCAACTAATTGCTGTGTAGAAAAGGCTCATGCCTCCACCTTATCTCAAAGAAGTCACTTGTTTCCATAGTTAATTTTTAATAATTATTTTTTCTATAATGCAATCTGCAGTGGATTTTTATGTCATCTTTCACTACTGTTGAACGAGAACCTCAGCTTTGTTCCTGTATATGCATGAAACAAAGGGGGAACAAATCACATTTCTCACTGTGGTTGAGTGCTGTGGAGTTATTTGGCTAGGTACCAGCTTGAGGCCCTAAATATTTGTTGGAGGGAGATTCTATTTAGATTTATTATTCCTGAACTTAATTTTGTTGCAATTTTAGAAAACATTCCTCATTTGACATATATGCCATCTACCCAGTCGTAAATGTTACTGCAAAATAAGAAAGAAATGTTGCCATAAAGCATTGTGATTAGCTTTAAAATTATAATTATTTTCTTCTTTTTATAACTTGCATTATTTTTTTAATTTGTTTTCTGGTTATTAAGACTGTGGAGATTACATTCAACTCTTTTCCTCAGCCATAATTCTAAAGTATTTAATTGCTCTTTGTTTTAAAGCTGAGAATCTCACTAATTCCTACGACTGCAATAGATAGGGCGTGAAATAGAATGGCAGATAACTGCAGGATTTCTGGCAAAAGCCACAGCACTTAAATGTGTATGACATTAAGAAAACTCTGATATACAAAGATAAAGAGGCATAATGAAAAGTAAAAACCTGTATTCTACTTTATCCAAACTAGATTACAAGAAGGGCGTGAGGGAGGACCGAGGAAACTGTTAGTCTAACCTCAGTGCCTGGAAGAATATTGTACTGGGTGCTATTGAAAGATGTGTAAAGGCAATCATCAAGCTTTTGCTGGCAGCTTATTCACTAACAACTGTTACACACCTGATCCTTGTTTTTTACTTCCACTCAGTGTCAAAATAAATGCTGAACACAAAACCTGTTTTTTCTCTTTGTTATGAAACCGTGTTGTTTCAGTCCAACAAATTAGGCCTGTGTAGCTGCTGTAATTGAATTAGGGCTGTGTATCTGCTATAATGCATCAAATGGTAGTGGTATCTTCCCAGAATTCAGCTATTGAACTGATAAATGAGTGAGATAAAAAAAAAAAAATAAAGCTAGGGATGTTCTTAGCAAATACACACATTGGAGCTGATAATCTACCACAATATTGGAATAGGGTTATTTCTCAATGTGCATCTTATATTGATTTTGTCCAGTCTTGACTGTCGTGTTAAGGTGAAAGACCTTTCATCAGCAAGGTTGGATGGAGCTGCAGTTTTGTGATATAGAGGGTTGGGGCACATCTTGTGGCACATCTTTGTGTACACTGTGTAAGGTCACATTAAGTAAACTGAAAGAGGGTTGCCACAGCCTCTGTTTCTGTTTCTTTCTCATCCAGGTCATAGGTGTTTTCATTAGTCACAGTCAATTCAATTGAATGTACGTAATTTTGGGGGGAAAAAAAGTTGATTTTTTTTCTTTTATGGCTCTTCATTTCATCATTTTATGTTTTTCAAAGCACCAGTTTCAGTCAAAGTATTAGTAATTTTTCTAAGTCGTTAGCCTGGTTTAATAAATTCTAACCACATGAGCCACATTGAATTCTTTTAACTTTTGACATCTCTTATGAACTACCAGTTCAGTGCTTTCCACTTTTTCCTGAGGAACCTGACCATATATAAGTCTATGGGAGCTGATGAAATGCATTCCAGATTCCTGAGGAAACTGGCTGATGTAGTTGCCAAGCCACTCTCTGTTATACTTTAAAACTCATGGCAGTCAAGTGAAGTCCCTGATGACTGGAAAAAAATGGAAATATTCCACTAATTTTTAAAAAGGGTAGAAAGGAGGACCCTGGCAACTGCCAATATGTCAACCTCACCACTGTACCTGGGAAAATCATAGGACAGATCATCCTAGATGTTATGCTAAGGCACACGGAGGACAGGGAGGTGGTTCAAGACAGCCAGAATGGCTTCACCAAGAGCAACTCCTGCCTGACAAAATTAATGGCCTTCTGTGGTGGAGTGACTACGTGAGTGGACAAGGGAAGAGCTACAGATGTTGTCTACCTGGGCTTCTCTAAGACCTTTGACAGGGTCACCCACAACATCCTTCTCTCTAATTGGAGAGAGATGGATTTAATGGGTGCACTGTTTGGTGGATGAGGAATTGGTTGGATGGTCATATCCAGAAGGTAGTCATCAATGGCTCAGTCCCGATGGAGACTAGTGAGAAGTGTGTCCCTCAGGAGTCTATACAGGGACCAGTGCTCTTTAATATCTTCATGACACAGACAGTGGGATCGAGTGCACCCTCAATAAGTCTGTGGATGATACCAAGGTGAGTGGTGCAATTGGCACGCCTGACAGACTGGATGCCATCCAGAGGGATCTGGACAATCAGCAAGGCCAAGTGCAAGGTCAGGTTCAGGGCAACCCCTCATACCAGTACAGACTGGAGGATGAAGGGATTGAGAACAGCCCTGCCAAGAAGTACCTGGGGCTACTGGTGGATGAAGAGCTGGATGAGAGCAAGCAATGTGCGTTCACAGCCCAGAAAGCCTATTGCCCTGAGCTACATAAAAAAACCCTGTGGTCAGCAGGCTGAGACAGGTGATTCTCCCCCTCTACTCTGCTCTCATGAGGTCTCACCTGGAGTACTGCGTCCAGCTCTGCAGCTCCCAGCATAAGAAGGACAGGGACCTGTTGGAGAGAGGGTCCAGAGGAGGGCCACAAAAAATGGTCAGAGGGCTGAGGCACCTCTCCTATGAGGACAGGCTGAGAGAGTTGGGGTTGGTCAGCCTGGAGAAGAGAAGGCTCCAGGGACACCGTATTGTGGCCTTTCAGTATTTAAAGGGGGCTTATAAGAAAGGCAGAGGCAGAGTTTTTAGCAGGGCCTGTTGCAAAAGGTGAAGGGTTAATAGTGTCAAACTGAAAAAGAGTAGATTCAGACTAGATATAAGGAATAGTTTTTTTCACACTGAGGGTGGTAGAACACTGGAACAGGTTGCCCAGAGAGGTGGTGGATGCCCCATCCCTGGAAACATTCAAGGTCAGGTTGTACTGAACTCTGAGCAACTTGATCAAGTTGAAGGTGTCCCTGCTCCTTGCATGGGAGGTTGCACTAGGTGACCTTTAAAGGGCCCTTCTAACCCTAATGGTTCTGGTGTTTTGAAAGCATTAAATGTCAATGCTGAGTGGTGTTAATTTCAGTGCTGTTAAGAAGTTCGTGTATAGCATAGACCTTAAAGTCTTACTGTGACAAAAAGAAAATTATAAATATTGATTTTTTTTTTCTGAACTTTTGTGGTTTGGGATTCCATATATCACAGTTCTTGTCCTCCAGAGAAAAATGTAGTTTGTGTCATGTCAGTGGAACTCAATAATAAAAGGTGAGTAAAGATGAAATGGCTCCTGCCAATATATGTAATTAAAAGTCTCCAGTCTTCTTCTGGTAGAGAAGATAAATTATTTGCTATAACTTACAGGAAGCTTTTGTTGTGGTTTTGTTTGATTGCTAATATTTTATCTATTTTTTTCTGACATCGCCATGGTCCTAATGTAATAGCTGAGGATTAATTCCATGCCAGTTAAAGACAAGACTTTTCTTTGTCTCAAAGCAAGCAATCCTGCATTCGTGACCAGTTATCTTCAGAGCCGCGCCATAAAGCTGCCCATCGTAAATACCAGCGTGAGGAAGGATGAGCATTTTCTTGTATTAGGCAATAGGCAAAAATGAAAGAAGTGTAAATGCATGCTGTAAATCGTGACAATACACACCGTAAGAAGCTGCCAGGCAGGAGGACAGCCACGGGGACAAGCGGGCAGAGCTGGCAACCAGACCTGACCTGAGAGCCTAGTGGCTAAAGCAGCAAAGGGCCCTGAGCTAGGGAAGTTTGAACACCCAATTTGGGTTTTCTAGGCAACACTGCACCTGCAGGACTGTAGGATATGTTCAACAAAAGTACATCTCACCTGCTGTCTCTTCAAAATAGGGGCATTGTGCCCTCAGTTGCCATCTGAGGTAGAGCAAGAATAATATAACCTTGCTGTAAAGTACTCAGCTGGCAGGGGAGAGATTTCTTGTTCTCAAGACTGTTTTCTGTTAGTCCATGATGGTCTGATATAAAATGCAGAAGCAGATCTATATCACCTTACTGAGGCCTAAGTTTCAAATTTAAAATTTATATTTTTGCCTTAGGTACCTACATAAGCTAAATTTTTTTGATAGCAAGTAGGTCTTATTCAAGCACATAAGAGCATGGAAAGAGGCAATGCTGAGAATATTAAGGTAAATAAATTTGGGCTGGAAGCAAGAAGAGAGAAATAGATTCTTTGTTCAGAGTCTATATTCAGAAAGTGCTATTTTTTTCTACATTGAGATATGTGTTTAATGAAGGAATTATGGCTAGGGGCTTTAAAGAGCTGTCTTATGTACAAAATCAGATTAGATGAGGGATGATCAGAAAGTCTCCACTGCCTCTAATATAATCTAGACTTAAAATAGGTTTAAAGTTAGACTCTTAAACTGTATAATTCAGTTGAATTTAGTGGAGCTGTGTCATTTTACAACTGTAAGTGTATCTACTTTTTAGGTCTGACTTCCCAGTAATATACAGAAGGAAATTTAGTAGGCTCCTGTAACAAGAATGATGATGTTTTCTTCATCAGAAGTTGCCTTCTCCTCACAACTTTTTGCCTTCTCTTCCCCTGAGAAATAAGGCATCCTATTGCAGCAAGCAGTGCTTGCACTCCCACTGGGTCCTTTGCCATACCGAGCTCTGCACAAAGTGACTGCAAATTCCTGTCAGGATGACAGGAACAGCTGTGCCTGCATCCAGCTAACTAGGAGAGGAGTGACTGAATTGTATGGGGAAGAGAAGCAAAATGCTGTGCCTTGGGCGAATATCCTACTGTGCCCTGTGTGGGTATGTGTGTGGGGTGTGTTACCCAGGTACAGGATAGACTAGTGATATCCCCAGGGGAGTCTCTGACAGTCAAATGGAGAAGAATGGATTGCGGCTGTGGATCCCCCTGAAGATCACCTTTTCTGTTAATAGATTTGCTGGAAGTAGGTACACTCAAAACCAGAGAATTTTGTCAGGTTCTGTATCAATGCTAATGTATAATTGGCTATTACTAATGGCAAAGATCAAGAAAAAAAAAATTCCTGAAAAGAGCTAGACTGACATAGGTCTACTCAGGTTTTGCATCTTACAGGACCAAAAGAAGGGACCTGGAAACCATGGGAAAAAGATGGTATTTAATTTCTTCCAACAAGTTCCTTCTGTCATAAGTCTTGGGAAGTGGTATCCAGTGTTGTCACCAAGAGTTGTAAGGAAGCTGCAAGGAGAAAAAAAACCATAGGAAATAGCAAAAAAAGCCTCCATTGAGTCATGATTAAGAACCTGCCATGCAAATCCATTAAGATTTCTAGAGGGGGCTGGGACCTCAAACCTTGAAAAACAGTGGAATATCTTACAACCCAGATTTTTGAATCTTCCACTGGAAGATGTAACTTGTCTCTGACATCTAGGGCTCAAATGTTAACAACCTTTTAACTTGATTAGGTGATGTCTATGTAAATAAAGTTACGACCTGCCATATCACAATCATGCTAAGGGTTATCTGTTGTTTCTATATATGAGCAGTCAGAACTGAAAGTCTATCTAGCTGATGGCACAGAAGTGCAAAAGCTTCTTTCATTTTGGGGCCCCCAATCTTGAATATAAAGCTTTTTGCATGTGTAAAAGTCAATGCAATATTTGAAAATGCTCATGGATGTTAAAAATTGAATATTCCCCTTAGAGGGAATTTTTCAACATTGTATTAGTTCGTGTAGAAAATGGATTTCCCCTGGCTAATACCAAAACAGCTAAATGTGAAAACCTGCCTAGAAGAGGAATAGCTCTCAAGTATTAAATTCTTCCAATATAAGACAAATGTGAGTTAAACAAAATTTGACATAGTGGGCAGAGCAACCAGGTCCAGTTAGGACTTAAGCTTAGAGAATAGTGGAAATAGTTTTCACTGTTGCTTCCAACAGTGTAATAATCAGAAAAGCATCTTGTTTCTTGGGTTTTAAAATGGATACCACACAACATAATGAAAGTAAGCACTTAAATTGCTTGGTTCATTTCAGGCATTGTGTCTCTGATCTCCCTGGCTGTCCTGTCCTATGAACGCTACAGCACTCTCACCCTGTGCAACAAGCGCGGCGCTGACTACCGGAAGGCATTGCTGGCAGTCAGCGGTTCATGGATTTACTCTCTACTCTGGACTGTGCCACCTCTGATCGGTTGGAGCAGTTACGGGGTAGAAGGTGCGGGTACAAGCTGTTCAGTACGCTGGTCCTCTGAGACAGCCGAGTCCACATCCTATATCATCTGTCTCTTCATATTCTGCTTGGTCATTCCTGTGATGGTCATGATGTACTGCTACGGCCGCCTCCTTTACGCAGTTAAACAGGTAAGCTGTTGTGTGCTATTGATAGTGCAAACTGCTCTGAGACTGATGTTGCATTTCTTTCCTGTCGAGTTTGGAAGTGCCAATGATAGAGAGCAAAACAACAAAGCAGAATGAAATTAAAATACCACAGAAGCCTCAAGGAAGGGGCAGGAGATCTTCACCAAGCTTTTTCATATTCCTGAACCTCCAGTCCCAGCAATCAGGTAACATCCATGTAGACACTGACTTTGTGGTTTGGAAATACTGTGTTCTAGGAAAAACAGCATATCTGGATGAAGGCTGTGTTTGTAATGAAGCCAACATTTACCTGTCTGTAAATAAGACATCTGTGCAAACATTTCTTTTTGGTTTTGGATCATAGAATCATAGAATGGTTAGAGTTGCAAGGGACCTTCAAAGGTCGTCTAGTCCAACCCCCCTGCAAGGAGCAGGGATGTCCCTCAACCAGATCAGGTTGCTCAGAGCCTCATCCAACCTGGCCTTGAATGTTTCCAGGGATGGGGCATCCACCACCTCTCTGGGCAATCTGTTCCAGTGTTCTACAACTCGCATTGTAAAAAAATTTTTCCTAATATCCAATCTAAATCTACCTCCCTCTATTTTAAAACCATTACCCCTCGTCCTATCACAACAGGCCCTACTGAACAGCCTCTCCCCATGTCTCTTATAAGCCCCGTTGAGGCACTGGAAGGCCGCTATCAGGTCTCCCCGGAGCCTCCTCTTCTTCAGGCTGAACAGCCCCAACTCTCTCAGCCTGTCCTCATACGATCGTGACATTTTAATAATTTCTGCTTCTTAATCTGTGGACACCTAACTCTACAGTAATGCTATTCTACTGCAATTTGCAGAATTATCCCAGGGGTCAGTTTCTCCTTGTAATTCTAGGCCACATTTAAGAGTTTCCTTAAATACTACTACCACCACAACTACTATGACTGCTACTATGCCGACACTCCTCTGACTGGTTTAAGGGGTACTGCAGGTATTCCAAAATGAATGTTGCAAAATACCTTGCCAGAGGGTGTAGTACTGTGAAGTTTGAATGCTCCTGGGACAGTAATGAAACGATTTCATGATGAATAATGAGAAAGGAGTTAGTATATAGGTGTTCTCTAAAAAGCAGTTCTCTAAAGTGTTCAGAGGGATTAACTAAAGGTGTTAAATGGAAAAAAGAAAAAAAAAGCAGTAAATGCCTGAAAAGAGGCTCCCATACAGAATTAAAGTGAATGTAGTTTACTTTTGGTTAGTCATAAGGAATTAAGGTCATGTCTTTTACATGATTTGTCAAAACCTTCAGAACACTTGAAACCCAAGTAGGAAATCTTTTCCTGATTGAGTGCTGAGCAGGTCAATAAAATCCGTTTGAATCATACGTTAGTACTCCTCTTAATGCTGTGCAATAGTAATATGGAAAAAAAATTTCTCTTTATTGTAAACCATTAAAGTGAAGATGCAGACCGTATATGGTCCCTGGGCAGCAGTATCCCATACCATCACCTTAAAGAAAGAAGCAGGATCTTGGAACATGTGCTACTTCTGCATGCTACTAATATGCAGAAGATATAACTTTCTTAAATGTTTGTTTCTTCTTTCCTTCAGTCCTCACCATCATTCCTGATGACAGACATCATCCACAACATAAAAATGCTTGTATGGATGAAGCTTCTTTAGTATGTGCTTTAGCTTCTAGTTCTAAATGTAGACTTGTGTTATTTTATTCACCTTTTTTTAAAAAAAAATTAAGTTATATTAAAAAGTCATAGTAGATCTCACTGACCTGCCCAATGGGTCTCCAGGAAGTTATGGCAAACATGCCAAGGGAACACAATATCAGAAAAGATATGTGCGATGTATAACCATTTTGTATTTAGACATGAAGACTGGGTAGACTGAGTGGAAGACTAGGTTGATTGATTATTTGACTGTCCAGAATAAAAAATGAGAGGAGGAATAGCATTTTTCACAATCCTTTCTCCTCCATCCTCTGCGTGCTTTTGAGAGTGATCAGGAGGCCTCTGGGATGCTGAGATTAGAGAGCCCTGAGAAATTTTGTAAATAGTGGAAGTGAAAAAGAATTGAATCCAATCTTGCATAATCTGTTGGAGGGCAGGTCTTAGGGAACTAATGCTTGTTAAATCCAAAGGAACTCCAATGACGATTAGATCATATCTCTTCTCAAAGGTTGTTATTACGCAGGGTCATAACAGCTGCCCGAGCATTTATGAAGTCTTGAATAGCTAAACCCTAAATTTTTACACAAAACATCTAATGCTTTCCTGTTGTTTGTAAAATATTTCCTTGGTAAGTTATATTTCAGGAAAAATAATCTCAATCAGAAAATGCATTAGTGCTCAGCTTTTTGTTATGTATATACCTCCCATACCATAATCCTGACATCTTGCATTTTAGAAATTTCCTGTGACATATATATATAAATTTCCAAAGACCATATCATGACACAGTGACTGAAATACAGACTTTTTTTCCCCTCTAGTCTGAGGTACTCTAACTATTCTGTAATAAGCATGGTAGATTATGAAATGTCTAAGTATGTCATGTTCAAACTGGAGGAGGAGATAAAAAATGCACAAATAAAAGTATGGTAGTTCTTATATAAAACTACAAAGAGTAGGTAGGGTAGTACAAAAAAAAGTTAAGAGAAGTTACTACATCCGTTGTAATGCTGTTACTTTCTGGTGTAGGCAAAAAAATCATTATCTTGCAATATTCTGGCCTCATAGATTGAAGTCCTTCTATGACCCTCTGTGTAATACATTAGAAGAAATGTGGGAGTATTGCAAACAGAAGTTCATTATCTCAGCTTCAGCTACTTGATAAATTTTGTAAAATATACATTTAATATTTTTGCAAGATATAGAGAAGTTTTTATATTCGAGCATTGTAGCATTAATGGTACTGCACCCTGAAATTGAGAGTGCAGAAGTTACGCAGTTGTTAATACTGCAATGTAAATTAATTGAGGTGGAAGAAATATCTTAATAGATTTGGGATAGTTAATGCAAGAATTGGCACAGCGCCTGCATTTTCTCTTTGCAAGGACAGTAATTATAGGTCTGCTTTTCTCTTTTTCTTCTCTAAATTTAGTCAGGTGCTGTAGCATTCTGTCACTCATTAATAGATGCTATGAAGTCATCTGCAATCTGTAATGGTGAAAGGCATAAGGATTTCAGTAATGCAGGCTTTATAAAAGATCATCTTTTCAAGGAATTACAAGTCAATAGCATCCCTGTATGAATAATGTTAACAGCAAATGCCATTAAACAGTATTACAACATGACTGTACTATTATCTCAGAGCTCTTGCCATTTGTCAAGCTTGAAGACCCTTAGGAATTGTTTGAGTTATTTTCTTTAAAGGTATGGGGTTTTTTTTCCCAGAATGGCTTTATCTGGACAGTTGAATTTGGTTCTGCAGATGACCTTTGCTGCCATCCTTGTGCAACACGCTTGGAGAAGCTGAGCCCAGCCTGGCCCAAGAGGTGGGGCAGGTGGAAGAAGTCCCAGGGAAATGTTAGCTCTGAACAGTGAGAGCATTTTGGAGGTGCTAAGTGAAATAAAGCTCAAAACAGAGAGCTGTGGTTTCAGAAGCTGTTAGGGAACTTGGCAGTGCATCACATTTTAAGACATGAAGAAACACAAATATTTTATTAGACTTTCCTTCCCTCTGAGTCCATATTTTCACTTGTGCTGTTCTTGTTTCCTGTTTTTATGAAACCTGTTCTTCCATTCCTGCAGATGCTGAAATTCAGTTTCTTCTTTAAGTTTTCCTTTAGATATAGTGTGCCTGATTAATCTGTAAGTTTTTTCCCTCACAAAATATTATTCACATGTATTTTATTCATGCACATTCTATGGAACAAGGGAAGGAATCTAAGAGTGGTTGATTTCTCCTCATGTTATAGCATTTTTTTTTTTCATGTTTTGGGTTATGATGCTTTTCTATTACTCTACCATTGTGTTCCCTCTGCAAAAATGTTCTTGATGAAGTCAGTGTCAGTTGTTTACACTTTGAAAAGTGGGCTCCCTAATGGAGAGTTATAGAGATTAGCATTGTGATCACTGTAGCGCAGAAAGCACAATATGATTAAAATCCTCTGCTGAGGGGCCCAGAGAACTCATATGAATCATCCTAATGAAAAATAGCAAAACTTTTAAAAGAGATATCTTCAGTCTGCGTGTCTCCCACTAGTGCACGAAAATCCTGTCCAAGGACAAGAATAACCCCGGAACATTGTTTCAAGATAAGTTTTCAGATTGGTTTTTGTGGGTTTGGTTTTTTTTTATTTTTTTGGCTGGTTCATCTCATTGCCAGTCTTCTTTCATTGAAAGCTGTGCCTGAACAAAGCTCAGCAGCTCTTTATGGAATGTAGCTAGGACATGGAAAACTATAAAAAGGATTGTAAGCAGAGCAGGAAGACTTAAACACATAGTGTAATACACATCTGATCATGCAATTCTTGCTCAGTGCAACAGACCATGTGTTGCAGTGGGCAAAGGGCCAAGTGGTCACACTGTCTTATGGGGTTCTGGAGTAGATGGACTTGTGACCTGGCCTGATAGTACTACTGTGTTGGTTTTTTTTTTCCTTTTTACTTGAGAACAGTGAGGAAAAACTAGAGATGGAAAACATCTATTACATTCTTTCACGTAAGTACCCTAGTTCTACTTTAACTTTGTTTTTTGACAAATAACCAAGAAAAAATATTCAATGAAAATTTTAAGACTGGACCGTATGAGATAGAAGCTGGCCTTACCAGTATGCCTTGTCCTCCACCCTGTGGTGCACCTACTAATGCTTAATTCCTCATAAACTACTAGTTTAACTAGTCACCAAAATATAGGTTCAGGTAGTGGAATTACTTGACTATTTCCCTTTACAGCAACTTTTGTTGTTTCTTTTGAAAAGTGACAGATGATTTCTGACTTCCATGTGTCATAGGAGAACCAGATTACCTTTTTTTATCCCATCCTCTGAACCTTTCTGAGTCTGGTCACCTTTTAGTGGAATGGGGACAGCCAGGATTATACTCCAGAGAGCTGCCTAGTTCTCTCTCATTTACTCCTCTTCCAGACTTCAAATTACCAAATTTAGTGGAGGAAAAGTACTTCTGTCTCTTAGTTAAGAAGTAATGCCCCAGAGTGAAATTGTGACTTGATTATAACCTGAAGAAACTAATTTTAAATTCTATGTAGTGAGATTTTGACTCTAGTATATTTTTTTAGAGCACTCGATATAAATGACAGTGGTGGTTTGGAAATCTCCCATGCCTGCAAAGAAAGT
This sequence comes from Tetrax tetrax, assembly GCA_009806455.1. NCBI lineage: Eukaryota > Metazoa > Chordata > Aves > Otidiformes > Otididae > Tetrax > Tetrax tetrax. Next base: position 86,871 of record WHYT01014142.1, read on the forward strand.
TTGAGGGAAAAAGGAAAGGAGGGATGTAGATTTTCATGACTTCTGAGTCCTTAATCCTGCTTTATGGCTCTACAATTTGGAAAAATTAAAATATCTGTAAAAGCAATTATTGCATCATTGTTCATTAAAGTAGTCAGGAAAGGATGATAAAGCAGAAGGATCGCTGTTTCCAGTTCTCTAGCTCATTTGGAAATGATTGTTTTTAGGAAGACAACACATTAGGGCAGAATGCTCACTGATTTAAACTGTTATCTTCACATAATACAAAGAGCAGGATGGAAAAGTAAAAATTGTTCCATCATTCCTTCATGTGCTTCATATGTCTATTTATAGAGAAACTCAATTTTCTGAAACTTTGTTTGATGGCACTGAAGTTATGACTTATGTTGAGAAAACTCATAACGCAATTCTGTACCATTAACTCTACTTTCTAAAAGCCCTAAATAAAAACAGGTTTGTAGTCATGTCATAGGTCTTCTTTTAGACGCAAAGTTCAAAATCTTTCTAGTTATTTAAGGAAACAAAGAAGTCCTACGGAATGTAATTCAGATGAAGATAATGTAGACCTGGTCCTTTGGTTCCTGTAGCTCATCTCTTTCAAATGTGATTAAGTACATTTGGGATTTGACTTAATTTCCGGTATGTTTGACTCTAACTGCAGCTATGCTCGGACAGTCAGCTATACTCATTAGACAACCATATCTTGTAATTTTTTCACTCTATGTTAATAAATTTTATTTCTTCTCTTTGGGTCTTCATGTATAATTTCTCTACTAGCTTCTGTTTATATAGAGGAAGAATGATAAATATGTTTGCTTTTTCTTTTTAAACCTTGCCATAAAGATATAATACTTACAAACAATTCACAAGGAAAAAAAAGAATCAATGTGTGAATGAATGGCTAAATGTTTTCTGTCACATCATTATGAGGATATGGGAACTTAATTGAAATCTAAATCTCACGCTAAGCTGAGAGAATTGGAATAAATCCTAGCAAAATGTAATGAAAGGGGTCTGCTGGATTATCAAATGTTACAAAGTAATGTAATCATATAGTTTACAACCAGCATCAACCAGAAAACAATCAAAATCAGTATTTCCAAGTTTTCTGTGCATCCTTCAACTGGCACACAGTAGTTAATATTCAGTATCTCTTTACTGGGCAGTTGTTTGACCTTTGCCAAATTCTGCATGTGCCAGCCACTGCACAGCTAAAACACAAAATTGGTAGTAGGCCACTTTTTGGATTCTGTGATAACAGGAACATTCTGTGATAACAGCACTTTTTTCCCAAAGTAGACAACTTTTGTGAGCTGCAGACATGTGAGTCCCACTAAAAGAAGTAAACTATATTACAACAAAACAAGGAAACACTTCATCTTGGAAAAGAGCATACAGTGTATCAATCTTTTTTTTTTTTTTTAAATAGTACCTTTTTTTTCAATGATTTTTTAAAAAGTATGATAGTTACATGATTCTGTGATTATGTCATTGTTATTTAAAGCCAGGTCATAATATAAAATACAAGCATAACATATCTATTGAAACAAAATCTGTAGCGTTTTGACACTGAATTTTGGCATTCATTTCATAAGGACTTTAAAAATACTTGTTTTCACTTTCATCAGCAGTTTTGAGTTGGCATTTCACATTTCAGACAATTCTATCATTACATTTCTGTTCAAGGATATTACAACAAAGCAAGCACTGATTATTTCTGTTCTATTATTATTATTATTATTATTATTATTATTATTATTATTATTATTATTATTAAAATGGGAAGCCTGTTGAAATAAAAAGTTGTTTTGATTAGCTCAGAGGAAGATTTACAAGCGTGCTTAATTTTTAAAGAGCTAACTTATTCTTGTACTTTTTCATAACTGTTAGGGTTTGCCCTGGAGGTGGAGAGATTGTTATGTAGCTATCATGAAGACACTGTAACTATAGCATTGATTTTTGGGGTTCACTGCTTCCAATTGTAAAAAGACTTCAGTTTTGTCCACTACATTAATACCAGTTTTTATAGAAGGATTCTGTCCCAAGGGCACAAAATTCAGTTTTTCTGTAACTGTGAGGGGAAATGTGAAAGAGTGTGAAACTCTAGCTAACATTTTTTATTTGTGTATAGCTGCAAGGCTTGTAATGTCAGCATCTCAGCTTTTAGGAGAATGATGGTGTGGTGAGTCAATACAATGTAAAATACCTTTCAAAGTGTTCAGAGAGTTCAGCTGCTTATGGGTGATGCGTATGTTCACTCAGGGTTGTTATCTGTATTTCTAATTAAAAAGTCTTGACTGACTTGAAGCACATGTGACCATATTAGTCTTAATTTCTTGAGGTCTGAACATGCTGAAAGGGAAGCAGGCATGAGAAAAGATTATAGTCTTCTTTCTTCTGTGCGTGTATAAGTGTAAATCATTAGTTAATTGTTTGCATTTTGCAGAGAAGCAGTGATACAATATTGGCATAAATCAGGCACTGTACAAATTCATTGTAAATCAAGCTAATGGCTGGTCAGAAAACAGGATTTCTTTGGGTTTACCATTTGTCATTCTTTAGATAAACTAGGGAGAAAATAAGCCTGTCACAATCTTTAATAACAAGCTAATAGAAATTTAAGATCTGATGCCTTAGTCTCTGAATGCATTATGTCCATAAAGCATAGGCTGTAGTTTCACAAGGCTTTTGGTTTACAGCAAATGGTGTACATCAATACCAAGCACTCACGAGGTCTCAGTTCGGGGGATGGTTTAGTAAAGATTTTTCCCAATAGGTAAAAGCGTAAGATTTTTTTGTTTGCTCACCAGTTATAAAACTGGAAAGGTTAAATGTACAGAAGGGTGTTCTGTAGGGTAAAGAATGTGTTTTTGTGTACTTACATTTCAGTGCTGTGCAACGAGCCATGCTTACTTACTCTCCTGTAGTTTAACTCCACCTAAGAGACCAACTTGTGACCGCAGACAGAATCCCTGGCAGAAGACTTGAAGCAAAATAAGTTGTCCTACACGTAGCACTGTGGCATTGTCCCCCAGAGTAACACTTCTGAGTGTGTATCTGCAAAGGCATGCTGCTATGTAGTGAGAAAAGAGCAAATGTGCAATTCCCAAGGGCTTCCTTCTCTGGTGACCACCACACTCTTGATATCACATTAACCATGCCATTGTGTGAGCCTCCTTATGCCAGTCCCCAGCCAGTGCTGTCCAGGTGGAAAGTCAAAGCAGAGGGCCTTGGTTCACTGCACATGAACCATAATGTATATAGCAAAGCCTTCAGTCACAGTCTAAAAAAATATAGTTCTGCTTTTTTTCCTGGTGGAGCAAAGAGGGTTAACAATAATGTTTGCTTTGAATTTTCCACCCTTATTCCACCTCCATGTTAGTCCTGTGTTATTTGCAACTCCAGGATTTGGCCATGAGTGTTTGCAATAGCTGTTACCATTCATTAGTTCCTTGTTTTAGCCCCCCTTCCTGAAAATCTGCTGAAAATCTGAGCGCTCAAGATATAGTGCCTGAGGCCATATACATTGACAGGAATAGAGGGAAAGAATTTTACCTGAGGATTTAATCATGTAGTGATGCCTGTATGAAATAACAAATTCACATGCTACAGAGATATGAAATGGATGCAAATGATGATTATGTCCTCACAGAATGAAAATCAAAAGCATACAAAAGAAGAAAGGTAAATACATAAAATGTAGAGCAAACATTGTTTCAAAGTTTCTAATCCATTGTTTCATTAGCTTCTAATCCTACTATCTAGGTAGGATTATTTGGGTAGTGCAGCTGAATAACTTGCACACCTGCATAAACATGGATTCAAGGTTTATGGCCAGAGGAATGCAATTGAGCTGTCAGGATTTTATTATTTTAATAATATGCATATATTAAACTATATAAAGTTATTAGATTGTTCATAATTTTTACCATAATTAAAATAAGATTAAATTTAGATTTTCTAGCTACTTGGCACTAAATCTGTTTCTTCCACAAAAAAAGAAAAAAGGCAAGTCAGCCCAGTTCATCTCTGTCTTACATCTCCAATGTTTTCTGATAGTATAACTTCGGCTTAACCTGACTAAAGCTAAGGTGGTATAACCTACCTCTAATAAATGCTCATTTTGCTGAACTGCTACTCATATTCTAATATTTTATCATCTACTCTATCCTTTAATTTGTCATGGTGAATATTATACCCTGCTATAGAGTTAGACTTAAATGGTATGTATATGCTTCCTCTATGAAACCTACATTTATTTTCAGTGGAGACAAACTCAGGTGTAATATGAAAGTAACAGATTAAATCATAGAACCATAGAATCATTTCGTTTGGAAAAGACCCTTAAGATCACTGAGACCAACCATTAAGTGACCACTGCCAAGTCCCACTAAACCATGTCCCTGAGCACCACATCTACACATCTTTTAAATACTTCCAGGGATCGTGACTCCACCAGCTCTCTGGGCAGCCTGTTCCAGTGCTTGACAACCCTTTTGGCGAAGAAATTTTTCCTAGTATCCAACATAAACCTCCCCTAGTGCAACTTGAGGCCATTTCCTCTCATCCTGTCACTAGTTACTTGGAAGAAGACACCAACACCCACCTCACTACAAACTCCTTTCAGGTAATTGTAGAGAGCGCTAATGTCTCCCCTAAGTCTCCTTTTTCCAGGCTAAACAACTCCAGTTCCGTCAGCCACTCTGCATAAGACTCATTCTTCAGACCCTTCACTAGCTTCATAGCTCTTCTTTGGACAAGGTCCAGCACCTCAATGTCCTTATTGTACTGAGGGGCCCAAAACTGAACACAGTATTTGAGGTGCAGCTTCACCAGTGCTGAGTACAGGGGGATGATCACTTCCCCAGTCCTGCTGGACACACTATTCCTGATACAAGACAGGATGCTGTTGGCCTTCTTGGGCATTTGGGCACACTGCTGGCTTATGTTCAGCTGGCTGTTGACCAACACCCCCAGGTCCTTTTCTGATGGGCAGCTTTCCAGACACAATTCCCCCAGCCTGTAGCGTTGCTTGGGGTTGTTGTGACCGCAGTCCAGGACCTGATATTCGGTATTATTCAACCTCATATCAGTCTTGGCCCGCCGATCCAGCCTGTCCAGATCCCTCTGCAGAACCTTTCTACTCTCAAGCAGATCAACACTCCTGCCCAACTTGGTGTCATCTGCAAACTTGCTGAGGGTGCACTCAATCCCCTAGTCCAGATCATTGATAAAGTTATTAAACAAGAATGGCCTCAGTACCGAGCCCTGGCGAACACCACTCGTGACTGGCCGCTAACTGGATTTAACTCCATTCACCACCATTCTTTGGGCCTGGCCATCCAGATAGTTTTTTCACCCAGGGAAGCGTACGCCTGCCCAAGCCATGAGCAACCAGTTTCTCCACGAGAATGCTGTGGCAAATGATGTCAAAGGCTTTACTGAAGTCCAAGTAAACAACATCCACAGCCTTTCCCTGATCCAGTAAGCAAATATGAGAATTAAGTACAGCATTTTGGTAGTGATGCAAAGTTATGTTTTCCTCACAGTATAGACTTCAATACTTAACATTTATGTGAAATGGACAGATCACTCTTTCAAATTGTACACACTCTAGAAGCAGAACAAGTTTTCATTTTTTTTCTGCTTGTGTGGACTCTGCATGCAGGAATGTGCATGCAGATAACTCTGCATATTAAATACTGACGTGTTTTTACGTGGTCAGGGAACTTCCTTGGCATCGAAGCAAACAGCACAAGCTGCCTATGTCCATACTACACAGTGTTTGGCCTTGAGCATCCTCTGGACCTTACGTAGTGTCCCTGTGACCCTCAAAAGTAGTACTTCATATTTTCTTTTTTTTTTTTTCGCAAAGCAAAATGTCTGAAATGACATGAAGGCTGCTTTCCAGCTCAATAGAGTTGAGAGCTCTTAGAGTGAGGAGCTGAGAGTTGATATACCCCCATCTGTATTGCAGAGGTGTTGACGAGTGCAAGTCTGTGGCACAAGATGGAGGACTATATAGAAAGGATGGAGCCAAACCTGGTGCAGCCTTGTCCATGCCACCTACTGGGAGCTGTCACTGGTGCTTTCTGTCTTTCACATAGTGGCTGAAGGCATCATCTCAGCTGATAGCACTGAGGCAAATCTTGCTGGGGAGCCAAGCATGCCAACAGTTAAGGAGGATGGATGATCAGGGACAAGAGATTTGTCTCACTTTATTAAGTGGTTTTATTTAGTAGTATAAACATAAGATATTCATGCTTTTAAAAATATGTGCCTACTCCATGTCTCTCTTTTCCAGCGAGGCTTAGTTTGTATTTTAATACACGTTAAGAAAACTGGAATTCTATTTTCTTCATTAAAGGCAGCTTGTTGTAAGAAAAAAAAATCCATGTGTTCACGTGAGTCTCTAAATTTCTTGCTTTCTTCCTTGACTTCAGACAATTGTGGATACTATTTATACATAGAGCGGATTGGGAAATAGACTTTCTGATCTTTTCCCAGTTTGTGATTTCTGATGGAGAGATATTGTCTTGAATAAGGTGAGGAGGGAATCTTAACCTCACTATGTTTTACAGATCAGGAGATCAGCAGTGTTTTATTTTGATATAATGTTCTGCTGGGACATTTAGATGTTAAAAATAAAATAATCTCCTCTGGACCCTGAAAGCACTCAGAGTCCTGGTGCCCTCGTACAGGAGTTGCTTAGCCAAAATGATGTGGAACAAAAAGGCCTGGAAATCCTTGGAGTTTATGAGCTAAAATGCCAGTGAGATACAGCGTCCTGAATAAAATAGCTCTGTGAGGTAACTAGGCATTAAAAGCCCAGGCATTTTAGATCTCTGTCAGGCATATTGTCAAGGAACAAGAGAGAAGCCCGGGGAAACTTGGGTACCACCAGAAATGTCTCAAATTTGCATGTTCCCACAGGATGTTTTCATTTTTGTGAATCAGTTTCCCAGCAAAAAAATGTCACACTAGGAATAGTTTTGACCTTAACTGATCTGTAATTTGCCTCTTTGCAAATGAAACACTTCTGTTGTTGCAGTGCAGCCTGCTTGTAAAATGCCAAGAGGATTTCTGTGATTCTACCTAAACCTTTTTCCACCTTCTTCATCTTCACCACCTTGTTCAGTATGCGTGATGTGATATGGTAATAAATGTGTGGCTGTCACATTCACATAATAGTTCGTTGCTCTTGGTGCTTAACAAGGGTGAAGGTGCAAATACAGACATTCATGTTACTGAGTCTGATCAGTATGGCAAATAAGGATTTTCACATTCTATTTATGTATTCTGTCACATTCATACAGTCAATCTAAATTGGTATTATTCAAAGGTTTGGGTTTTTTTTTTATCTAAACTTGTTTTCTCCTTTGTTATTAAAATAGTCAGCCAGGATATTTTATGTAATTCTTCCCTTTTCCTAAATTGCTGCTTCTTTGCACACTACTTGGTTCTGTCTTGTGGTGAGACAATGGAAATTAGCTTCTGTGTTCTGTAGTAGATTAAAACTGGGGTCATACTTCAATTTACAAGTATCTTACTATGCAGCCGCGTCTACTTATTTTAGTGGGCCTGATGGAAAAGTGAGAGCCACTGTCACAATTGAAAAATGATGGCAGAAATAGGGCCAGTAATATTTTAAATGCACAGACTTCTGTTTTGAGGCAGCATTTTATTAATCTGAGTCAATGAAAATAGATCGGCAATACTCTGAGTGCCTTTAATTACAAGCCTTTATAGAACATAATCCTGCAGGACTCAATACCACGTGTAACTCCGTTGGATAAAACACTGGGGCAATCATCTGGCTGAAAATTGATTTTTTTTCACACGTGGCAGGGGGATAAGGTGGGAAGGCAAGGCTGGAGTGGGGGGAAGCAGCAGAGACTCAGAGCAGTTTGTGTGGGCCAGGCAGCTGCCCCTGGGTGGGTGTGAGGCAAACACGCTGCACCCCCACGGAGGGCAGCTTCCAGTAGTGTGAGAACAGTCCTGGTGAAGTACTTAGAGTAGAGGCTTCTGAGGCTTTTTTAAAATTAAGTACTAACATACGGCTCTTCAAAACATCTGCTCTTGCTGGAAGAGGATACTGCTTAGGCACTTTCCAGTTTGTACCTGATGCTTGTTTTACAGGGAGCCTCCTTTACTGAAGCAGCGCTTGTCTGAACCTTCCCTGGAGAAATAATACTGATCCATCACACCACATAGAGAGTTTTACATCTCTTCTTATCAGGCGCATGCTTCATTTGAATTTCTCTTCGCTAGTAATGGATTTGTCAGATGAACTCTTCAGCTGCTTAATTATAGAGATCTTGAACTTAAAAATCTCAGGAATCATTATACAGTAAATCAATATCCATTTGGACAGGTAAAGGATAGGAAAGAAAAAGATACGATCATAAGTAGCCAGTGTTTCCTTCAGAGAAGTATGCCTAAGGTGCATTACCCTATTTCTCAAGTTATTTTTAAGAAGATAATGCTTAATACATTGACTCTCCAACTTTTCTATTTCATAGTTTTTATTGTAACTTAACCACTGCCTCCTTTGTGGCCTTAATTAATTCTTCCTTTACTAATACAAGATACAGAAGTAAAAAGAATGAACATTTACTGTAAATTTTTAAGATTTAGGGGTCTGAGACTTCACTTTGCTGTTTGTTAAGCATCTTTTTTTCCCATGGTTCTTCTTTTAAAATGTGTACACCATATGCATCTTAAAACAATGAGCAATGGTCTCTGGCTAGAAGTAGGTTCATCTGAGCTTACCATGAATGGGTAATTGTTTGACTTTTAGTAGTACAACTGACATCTGCTAAGCAGCTAGATTAATCACAGTTGAGTATGTGCCCAGGCTGCCTTTAGGAGGTATTCCAGACCTTCTGGTATACTTAGGAGTGGCAAGCTAAGTTCAAACGGGAGATCTGTCAGCTAAACAGCTTCTCAGATAATAAAAGCCATGTAAGGTGTTTACTAAGGGGATCTCAGTAATATTGGACTGTTTTGTTTCTAGTCACGTACAAGGCAGAAGAGGCACAACATTTTGCAGCGTTTCAGAAGGCTGTAACATCCATTTTATCTGGTAATGTAATACTTCACCTGCAACTGCTCCAAACATGTGGAAAGAGACATTTCCGTTTAGCTGAGATCTTGCTACTTATATCTGGCCTATTAAAGATAAAATATAAACAAAGTGTGATTAAAACCAGCCTGCACAGAAGTAGAAAAGGAAGAAATTCATTAATATGCTGAGCCTAAGTTTAAAAAAAAATACATATATAATTGAACAAACACTCCTATGATGAATGGAGCTTTCCCTACTTGGCAAATTTGCAAATATGCATTTTCGTATTCCTATTAGCAATCCCATTGGACATGCTTAAATGTTGGTTATGAGTCTGTAAAACACTGCATATAAGGCATTGCCTTGCACAGGAAACAGAATGAGTATTGCCACTAGTTTCTGATCGTAGCTATCCCTATTTAAACACCAGTAGCACTCTGCTCTGCTCTGATGCCTTTGGTAGGAGCTGGGCCTTTAAAAACACCCCTCTCTGGGAAAGTTCACTCAATTTCCCGTTGACCTGAATATTGCTTTCTAGTGTCTCTACTGGTATGGCTTGCAGGCTCTCACTATAAGCCTTTAAAGGCCTTACCTGATACTTTTCTCTCTCACTTGCTGAGCAAGTTCAGGATATTAGTTCAGTCTAAATGTCAAGTTGAAAGAACTGACTTTCACATCATTTCAACATGGCCTTTCTGCATCAGTCCTTAAGCTCTGAAAATTGATAACTGTGGTTGACAATCTGGCCTTGGCCTTTTATTGATTTCCTGCAACTCCTGGGAGCCTTTTCTTTTTGCATGTTTTCTTTCACTATTCAGTAGTGAAAAAGCTCTTCTGCCCTGCTCATGCTTCCGTGCTGCAGGATGGTCAAGGCTCAGTAGGTGCTTAGTCATGTCAGCCTGGCACATTTTGGATTTTCTCAATATAAAACTAATGGATTTGCTTTGAGCTCCATTGCTTGCAGAGTAAGTTCAGGATGCTAATTCAGTCTAAATGTCAAGTTAAAAGAATTACAATTCCAGCCTGCTGAATCATCTTGTTAACTCCGTATTCTTTTTGCTTTGACCTTTCCTTAGGGAGGTGCAGGTATTGCTCGATTACTTTTGGTCTTTCCAGAAGAATGGTGGAATCTTCTAAGACTACATCATCCTTTTGTCTCTGTGTTGATAAAATTCACACTGTACAGGCTTCATGCTGGCTCTGACTATATTCATCCCTACTTACTCATTGCAGTCTAAAGGATTCTTCTGTCACAAAACTCAGAAATGAAAGTTACTCAGAAATGAGCTGAATTTGCAATATCCATCTTTAACAAGTACTGACTTGAAGGGGCCTGGGTTTATTAATCAATCTTTGCTACAGTAATTTGTATCTTGGTACTAACTGTCACAGACGTATGTTGCATCCCTTCAAACTGGAATTAGAAGGAAATCTAGAGAATTATGTTAAAATACCTGTGTTGCTTTTTCCTGAATGTAATTGTCAAAACCAGCATATCTAGAGCAAAATTAGTCTGAAAATAATATTACATTAGTGCCAACCTCTTCCTTGGAAGATAAAGGATGTGTTTTACAATTCAGAGTAAAATTAATTTGCAGATTGAGAGAGTGAAACAAGCATCTGACCACTTGCCATGTGCAGGAATGCAGAATCTCCATCCTCAGTATGTGACATCCCCAGTAGTTCTGTTACACTCCCGTGAGCTCTGTTACAGCGGATGTGAAACCAAACAGTTATTATAGTAAATATCCATGGAGATCATCAGCTGGTAAATGAGTGCAGTTGATTAGGAAAGCAAGGGATGGTGGCCAACAACGATTGCCTGAAGCAGGAAACCTGGGAACAAAGGGAACGAGTAGCTTTGGCAGTGGTGTCACAGGTCAACAGTGGGGTGGGCAACACTGGCCGTGGTGTTGCTGAAGAAGAATGGAGTTTACAAGGCCTACAAGGGCAGTAGGTGATAACAGCACCTGAGGTGCAGTTATTTGTGCAGAGAAAAATAACTGTGGCATATATCATACATACATGTACATATATGCTGAAGGGCTCTCAGTTATCACTCTTCAAAGAGATTGTGGAATCAGTTTGAGTATTTTAATGAAAAATTCAGTTGTCTGTTCAGAAAAATAAAAAGAATAAGAAAGATGTTGTATCATTGGATAAGCTTGAATATTGCAAGGATTTCCAGTCATCTATTTGAAAAGGATAGAGGAGAAACAGAAAAGGCACAAAAAAGGATATCAAGTGCAATCAGAGCTACATAAGTAGCTTTCATGGAGAGATTAAACAGTGAGAGAAACATCCTTAGAAAGCAGCATTCAAACATTATTGTCTTTCAATTGTGGTGCTACATGTCAGAGTAGTTCCACATTTTGACTCTTTGTCCTTCATTCTGGTGCCTGTGACCAATAGTTGTACACGTAACAGGAATTGCTAGGAAGTACAAGAAGAAAAGGTTGCTTATTAACCTAAAATAGCTGCTATGAAAAACTAGAGGTTGATAAAAAGGACAACTTTTTTTTAAAACATTTTTTTTTCTCACTTCGGTTTAATGGCATTGGATACCAAGTACTGTATGAAATCCTTTAGTCTTGGCATTTTGTATGTCCAACTAGAAAATTACAACACTGTTAAGTAGCAATGTGATTCCAGATTAAATATAATGGAAACCAGTATTTATTTACTCAGACTTACTATTTATTTTATAATTGGTTCTTTGTGACCAATTACTATTTATTAAAATATGTAAGAGAAAAGATTTGCCTGTTAAGAATTTAACACTGACTCTTCCATCTCAGCAGAGAAAATTAATTCCAAAATGAATTTAGACAGCTGGTTAGGAAAATGGCAGAAATGTGTCTTAGCATTTCCTTTATCTTTAAGGTAAAACCTAGGATTAATTTTTCAGACCTTTTAAATAAAAAAAAAAAAACAACAAGGAAAAAGGATACAGACTCAAACTGCTACATTGCTTCTTTTTCAGTATGCCCTTTGTAGAGGAAAAGATCAGCATAACTGCTGTTGAGAAATTGATCACTGAGCTGGCCAGTCACTTACTCACTGAGAATAACTAATTCCGACAAAAAAAATAATTTTTAATTTTTTTTTTTTTTTGAAAGACGAGCCTGGGAAGAGATACCAACTTCTTCAAGCTGAAAATCAAGACTCCAAGATTATAATATAATCCAAACTGGAAAGCAGCATGGCCTGTATACAGGCCCACTGAATTCCTTGTGCATATAGATAATGTTTCAGAACCAGGACGTCAGCTCTGAATTCCCATGCATACCTCCATAAGCGAGCAAGAGCTGACTCTGTCACACCATGTCCTTCTTTCCCCTTCCCCTTCCCCTTCCTCTTCCTCTTCCCCTTGCCTTTCCCCTTTCCTTTCTCTCATTCCCCTTTCCTTTTCCTTTCCCTTTTCTCCTCCTTTCCCCTTCCTCCCCCTCTCTATTTTCCCCTCCTCTTCCATCCCCTCCTATCCTTTTCCCTCCTTCTCTTTCCTGTTCATGTCAGTGTCAATCAACAGAAAGGTTGCTGATAACGATTGTTTTCATCTAAATTAATACACACACTAAAGTACAGCTACCTTTGGTGACTGAATCATTCTAATGGCCCTATATCTTTAACCCATAGATTAGATCACTCTTCGATTACTCCTGAACAAAACCTGCAGCTGTATGAGCTGATATAGATATAGTCAGTGGTCTCACTGGCAGAAGACCAGTGTGTTATCTGTTAAACTGCCACTGCACTCTTACAGAGTTTAAACCACCATGCAGAAATATTAAAATACACTAGAAAATAACCATCATCATAAAAGTCTGCTGCCGCACCCTTATGTCTGTCCCCTGGGGTTATGTGAGAATGCATGGCAAACAGATCAAGTGAACCACTATGGTGTGGTAGCCATTCTTCTGCTTGGATACAAAATTTGGAATCTGTATTGATTGTTTTCAGTTGCCACCAGTACTGTGTTATTCTTCTTGTTCCCCTATAACACACAAATCTGTGCTACCTGCAGAAATAATTTATAAAAAGCGCTACCTTTTGTACAGCAGCAGAGTAACAATAATATAGTAATGCACTTGCTATACTACTCTCCCTCCACAAACTGGAAAAAAATTGAGAGAAAACCAATATTATTTGGAACTAAAGTTCCAATAACAGCTATCTTATATCCTAGTCATCTTCTAAGAGGTTACTTTAGTCTTTTTCTTAGTGAAATTGTTTCTTTGTTGTAATAATGCTAATATACAAGCTCAGAGTACTTCGAGCTGTCAAGATTCAAAAGAATGAGTAGTATCAAAGCCGATATAATGTGATGGGCTACTGACATTTTTCACTGTTTTCTTCCAAAGCGAGTGTGCCTATCAGAAATAAATTGTCTCCTACATTTTACTTTACATGTGATTACAGTTCACAGATAAAGCTGAAGTGGAGTTTGCCAACTAACTGAATTTTGCAAAGTTGCACATTTTACTTTTTGCTTGTTATGTATTTCTCTTCCCTATCAGCACCGTAATTCAGTGTCAGTGTACTTTACAGTTGTGCTATAGCAGTATCTGTGTTGTGCTCTTCCTGGAGAGAAATGACAAGGATTTATCTAAGTGTGGTGAAGTTAGCACAGCTCATCACTTTTAGAAATGCTTGGCTCTCTCCTAGAAATGCCAGTAGGTCTCTAGCTGGGCTATTAGTGCTATAAAACTGCTACTTCTTCCCTAAATTATGCTCGTGTCTCTATGGAAATCACTGACCTGCCTTAAAGCAAACGAACTTTGTTTCAGCAAAGACCAGTGGTGGCCTGTTGAAAAGTCAACAGCTGTTATTCTGTAGGTATGCCCTTCTCAGATAAATTCTCTGTGCTATGGGCAATTTTAACAATTGCCTGGCATTCGTAGACTTAGTAGCTGCCTAACCTCGTGTTCAAGGTAGTTACACAAAAGTATTTTTTAGAGGAAAAAAATAATCTTTCAGAAGTCTGTTTTGTCTGACCTTTTAATTATGTATGCACAAAATGAAATAATTGTGGCTATTGCCATCAGAGGAGGATTAATTTATTTTCTTGATGTCAATAGCATACACTTAAAAGATGTCATTCTAGGAATAAATAAGTATATATAGGTGATGAAATAAAATATGAAGTCAGGAGTGCCTCTTCAGCATAAAGTGACATGCGTAGCATCTGTTATTCTGCGACACAAGTAGATTGTGGAAGGGGATTCATCTTAAAGATCCAGGAAAATCTCAGACACCAATAGCTGAATTGTTCATAATTTCTAGCTTAATTTTTTTTCATACAAACACAGTAAGGAAAAGTCTGCAATGAGACTGTTGTTCTTTATGCCAAATTCTGTAGGCAGTTACCCTAGTGGTCCCCCAGAGCATAGAGGAGCCCCACCAGTGGAACATCACCCTGGTATTCTACTCCTGACAGTGACCGGCAGATGCTGTCTAGGGAGTGTGTGCAAACCTGGTCCCTCTCCGCAGCCCATTCTCCCATGGCTCCCCAACATCCAGTAATGTATATATTTGGTCTAATACTACTTGAATTTTTACTTCAAATCAATCTAGGTCCTCTAATGTATCTGCTACAAAGAATTAACGGGATCTTCCCAACATCTTTGACAGTGAAGACTTATGCAAGGAATTCATTACCATTCTGCCCTAGAGCCTTCTCAGTCCTGAGTACATCTTATATATCTTGATCATCACATGGTCCCACCAATTTTCTATCTGGCTTCCTGTTTTTCCACATATTCAAAGAACTTCTCTGTGCTTAGGCTGTTAACATCATTTGTAAAAAGAGAGCTGGAGAATGGTACCCACTCATTTCATGAAAGAGCAATCGTATCAGTTTCTGAAAATAAGTATTTATCAGAGAAGATCATCTTTGCTATCCAGCAGTCTGGGCATTAACTGCAGAAGTGTCAGCCAGGGAGTTTTGATTCCTGAAGATCCATTACCTGGACATTTTCAACTACCTCCTTTCTATAGATACCCCATTAAGTCATGGTTGGTCCACAGCAACCAGGAGATAGAGGTTTTGTGGTTTTTTTTTTTTTTTTAACTTTGTCCTTGCTTTCACTACTCTAAAAAAGACTTCAATCCCTTTGTAGTGGAATGTTCTGGATCAGAACCGTCAGTGTGGGTTGGTCAAAAGTTGGCCAAAATGAACTCATCTTCATTTTGACAGGTAACTTGGTCTACTAGATAGAAGGGAAATTGTAGTTGTGATGTAACTACTCAGGTTCTTGATACATGATGTGCTTATAGCAACAAGGGAAATACTGTCTTAAAGGAGTCCCTGAAAGGTGCCCATTTCATGGAGGTCTGCCAGGTGCTTTTGGCACTTTCTTTACCAGTTTGGATGATGGAGTAGTAATCTACATCTGAAACTGTCAGTGAACATCAGGATGGGTCAAGGCAAGTGCAGAGTTCTGCTTAGTTGGGGTAAATCATACGGGGATAAACACAGGCTGGGAATCAGTACAGTCTAAAGAATCTAATTGAATAATGAGTCACAAACAATATGTGGTTTGGGAACACAATACCCTTGCAAACAGAATAGATCTTATGGTGGGACAGGTGAGCAGAGGTGTGGAATACCCGACCTTGGGTGTGCTCTGTTAAACCAAGATAAGCAAATATTGAGAACAGGCATATGTGCTGTTTTCTGATCTAAAAACACTGATACTAAAGAAAAGCAGTTGTGACTAATTGGGCATACACACCCTGACACTAATGGAAAGAGAAAAGGAAACAGTTTCTGGAAATGAAGGTTTAGATGATGCTACTGAAAGGTTTGTAAGAATGTAAGTATTGAAACCATGGAGCAGGTTGTTCAAGAATATGAAATATCTTTCTGTTAGACAGTAACTCTCAGGCTGGTCAAGACCTGTCTTGCATTAGAGCGCATACTGGGAAGTGGGGGGATGATGGACACTGCCGGATCTCTTAAGAATCCTTCCAGCCCTCTGGCTGTATGATTTTAAATGCTGTAAAATTCATTACATTCCCAACATTTATTTGCAAAGATTGTAAAACACATTCATCAAGGTAACAGGATGTTTGCAGTACTGGAGTAGTTTATGTCGATATGAAAATGAAATGGTATAAAAGCAGATAAATTCAGTCCTTTGCCTCCACCAGCTGCTATTTATTTTAATGTGCATCTGACAAAGTAAAATAAACTTTCAGAATGCCAGATTTTTTACTACGTAACAATAACTATAGCCTGAAATTCTGCAGAAAGAGCTGACTCTATCACATTTGATATTTGTTTCCAGTTAGTTAGAGAATACTTTATGACATGTTTATTATACTTTGTGAAGTGTATTTCAGTGTTTCTGTTCCATCAGAAAACATGTATTTCCTTTTATTTCACGTATTATATCCAACTTTAGAATCATAGAATCATAGAATGGTTAGAGTTGGAAGGGACCTTCAAAGGTCATCTAGTCCAACCCCCCTGCAAGAAGCAGGGACATCCCTGACTAGATCAGGTTGCTCAGAGCCTCATCCAGCCTGGCCTTGAACGTTTCCAGGGATGGGGCGTCAACCACCTCTCTGGGCAACCTGTTCCAGTGCTCTACAACTCTCATTGTAAAAAATTTTTTTCTAATATATGATCTAAACCTACCTCCTTCTAATTTAAACCCATTACCCCTTGTCCTATCACAACAGGCCCTAAGACAGACAATGGACAAAATTTGGCTTAATCTGGAGTCGAAAAATTGTGTCAGCTAATAAAAATATAATTCAGAAACATCTTACTAGAAAAAACTTACATACATATGTTTTGTCATAGTCCTTTGCTCTATTTTGTTGTGATGTTTCTGACTCTGCAGGGAGGATACCTAGAAAAAGGAGTTGTTTGGGGTTTTGTTTTTTTTTTTTTAATAAGAGTATTTATTCAAGGTAAATCTAAAAATCATGCCAAATTCCTCATACTCTTTGGTTATTTAGAATAGCTGCTGAAGATACAGCTTCTAAACTCACAAGGCAGTAAAAGCGGGTAGGTTATTGAACAGGGTTTTTTCATAAAGCAGGTTTGGTTTACTTGTATAGGAAGCTCTAAATGAATAGTAAATCAAGAACTGAATGCTACTTTTCTGTGTTTGTTATGCCTGTACCGTCTTTATTAATAATAGGCAGATTTGGGGCCATCTCTGTTCATGCAGTTCTGCCATAGCTGTACATACATCCAGTACAGCTGAACTGACTAGACACAGAGACATTTTTGTAATGTCCTGCATAACTCTAACTCTCTTAAAAACCCAGTGTCTCCTCACCGTGCTGTCCATATGCTTGCAGCTCAGGTATGCGTGGCAGGCAGTGGGACCATTTTGTATTCACACCGTGTTCTGGAAACACTCGGCCCTTCTCACCCATCTAATGGGTAGAGGGTTTGGGGAGAGGATTACAGAGTATTTAGTATGGGCTTCAGTCTTGTTTAGTCCTGGATTATTTTGCAGTTAATCACAAGCACGCATTGCTGCACAGGCAAAGACTGCCTTACAGAGTAATGTATTGAACTCATAAAATTGTAACAGTTTGGTTCCGCTTATCTTGTCTTTTTAGTATGAAAATTTACAACTGTTTAGGTGTAAGTTTCCTAACTGTAAGTCCTAAAACGATACATGATTTATAGAGGACTGTCTGTAATACAGAAGCTACAGAAAAGGAATTTTTCTTAATTTTTTCTGAGCTAAGATGACTGTTTATAAATACCTAGGCTGGGTGCAACTCACCAAGCCAATTTCCCCTTGATTACCCTCTGTGGCATATTAGAGGGAGGCCTAAGGAGACCTAACTTCTTCAGATGAAACACAATCCTGGGTACACAATTGCCCAAGAAAAAAAAAAAAGCATACACCTGAGCTTCAGTCTTACTGCTTAAATGTAATTCATCTAATGTAGCAGTTTACATTAATTTCTCCCTCCTGCTTGTCATTCTGTGTTGAAAAACAGACAATGTGCTATATAGTGAGTTTAAAATTCAGGAGGGTATCAGGGCTTCAGCTGAGACAACAAGGATTGAAGACTTCCAGACATTGCAGGGTTGTGTTTGTTTGGGGGAATTTGTTGGGTTTTTTTTAAATGAATATACCTGTGCCATGATAAATGTGTAATAATTTGAGGGAAAGGATCTGTCGTGAGTATGGAGGAGAATGCTTTCAGGCCAGTTTCAGCATAATTGCTGTATTTTTAAAGATACTGAGGAGAGGAGAGCTTTGAAACCACTTTGGATTTATATTCTGTGCAGTTTACAGAATCTGACAGGCAGATCTGAGCGCATATATTAGGCTTATTTAAATATAAATAGCTACATGTCAAAAGCATATCCTCATGGCCTTAATGATGTCTTGCTTTACTTTATATGTCAGTAGAAATTTTCAGGGGGGTGGGAGGAGATGCCTCAGTAAAGTTTGGGAAAACTTGACCTCTCCCAGGAAAAGGGATAGTTGTAATTAGGTGCTGAAAGACTGCTGATGCCTGAGAGATTTTAGCATTTAATTTCACTGCAAGGAGAGTAGTTACCAATGCAAAGGAAAGCAAAGCTCAAGTTCTCACCCACATGTGCTAGCCTGGTGAAAAGTAGCATTAAATGTGAGTAAGACCCTTATATGTGCATACAAAAATGGATCTAGGGGAATATTCAAGCTCCATATTTAGGGAAAATATTATCCTGACACTTTTTTTTTTGAAATTCACACCCCAGACTCAGAGCAAGTATTGATATGTAGTGTAGACAAGGTTGTTAATCTCATTCAAGAGATGAAGGGGCCAGTGAGTCATACTGGCATCACAGCTTTCTGCTCCAACCTTGGATGACTCCTGTCTAAGTCTGTTCACACAATTATAGACATATGTATATGTGTGTATGTATATATTATATACTGTATAATGTACAGTATGTGTATTTGTATCATGTATAGTGTACATATACATATATATAGCATATCTAGTATATGGTGTGTATATGGTTTTTACATATATACAATATATATACACATTCATACATACACTGCCTTTTTCAGTGAGAAGGGAGAGGCCATAAATCAAACTGCAAACACACCTAAAGGGTGGGGACAAAGTTTTAATGTGTTCTGATTCCAGCTGAATAAGTTTACCAATCTCAGCTGACATTTACTCTGACTTTTATATTTATTGTCCTTGGCAATTACAACACACAGGCTGTTATTTCCTGCTTTAGCGATATCAGTGTTCCAGTCTTTCACAGCATTATTTTTTGTCACCTTTGATTGAACACACTTTTCCTTTAGATGCAGGCCAGTGTGCACTCTATTTCCTGTATAGGTGGTAGCATTTTATTGCTTAGCATCAAGTAGTAGCTTCAAAACCTGGAAAGAAATTTTACACCTGTCAGCTCATCTCTTTTTGAAGAGATCAACCATATTAGCAATTTTGCAGGTATATGTTCTGCATGGTCCTATCTCTGGAAGAATGTACACAGAAACCAGGAAGGAATTTATGTCTGATATTTTCCTCTTCTGCTCCGGAAATTCTTTAATGCAAAATACATTAAAGTCAGCCTTAAAAAACAGAAGCATATTTTCATTTTTCGTTTCTCTTAACTTCAGCTGGGCTGTTAGGTCAGTCAAAGCAATTGTAAAAGTTATTAAAACAAAAAAAAAAACCTACTGAAACACAGAAGTTGGTTATTGGAAAAGTAAATCTGTTAGAAGTATACTTTGTTGACAAGCTTTCCAAAAAGAGGAATCTTAAACTCAATTACTGGCTTCATTTTCTGAAAGTGATCTCAGCACCTTCCACCTTTATAAAAGCAAGTTGTGTTGCTAAGCAGCGACACATGTAGTAATATCCTTATGTGTTACCTTTACAAAACTAGCTGCATTTCTGTTCTGTTATTGGAGAGTGTCCTTCATACCTTCAGTTTTTCCTCCCTGAGGTGAAATTCCTCAGTTTCACCCTCATAGATGAACCCAGTATTATGCGCCGTGGGTATAAGGGCATTCTCAGTCCTGACTTGGTTTAGCAGCTACAGAATCTCCTTCAGGACTCTGTGTTGTATTTGCTGACAAAACATCCCTTTCATCACCTAACTCTGCTTTGATTCAACCATGCAACAGAACCTACTGTTTTTTTTGCAATACCTGCTCCACACTGTTACAATAAAATCAGCCTACATTGATTTGTCTTGCCATGAAAGTCCTCTGACCATGGGATGGATAAATAGGGACGTCAACAAGCTTAGTTAGTTCCCCTAACTAAGCCTGTCCAATGTCAGTCTTTTGCCAAGTCTCTAATTTTCCTCCTGTCTCCTGTTAATTGCTTTCTGGACAAATACTAGTGTAAAATCCCAGGTTTACTGGGTACTATGCAATGGGAATAGGAGTGGCTGTCTCTGTGTCCCCTTCCTGCTCTTTTCTGGGTGAGGTTCAGTTTGCATAACCAGAGACAGCAAAAGATTAGGCCAAATTAGTTTTCTAGGCTTCTTCTGCAGTCAAAAGGAGGACAGTGGATCTGTTCACGCCTTGCAGTTCTTGCTGCCAGGTGCCTGATGGTGGCAGTCTGGATGCTTCGCACCAGGTCAGGAAGGATTCTGGCTTTTGGCCATCAGAAAATGGACCAAAACTTCCCTCTTCCCTGAAAAACCAGGTAACTGCAACGTTACCTACAACCTGGGACTGATGTTCAGCTACTTTGAATGAAAGGACCAGAAACACCAGCTGGTATTTGCTATCAGAAAGAGCCTGGTGACATTCAGTTATTCCAGGTGTCTCAACTTCTAATGTTAATCCCTGCATAGGGGCCATTGCACTTTTCACGACCCCCAAAACCAGAGACAACTTTGATTCAATGCTTTTTCAGGCCAAAATAGACGTCTTCCATGATTAAGGAGGACTCATCCCCTTTGTAGTGCATACTGGAAGCAGAGTAGTGAATCCTGCCTTTAAAATTGCTTTATCGTCTGTGGGATATAATCTGGTTTTAGGCTAATTCAGGACGAAATGTTCTTGCTGAGCCAATTGATAGGGATGTCAGTTGGTGAGTTGAGGCCAGTTCACTAGAACTGGACTTAGACAAGCAATCAAACACAAGTGAGTAATACAGTTTGTGATTGCTGTCAGTCTGGGAAAATAAGATCTGATGGCCTCAAGGGAATGGCTTACTATCTATTACAGACTACCAAACTATCTAGGGAATTTGTGTAAATAGGATAAGTAATCTTAGACACAGGAATCTCCAACAACCTTAAGATGTTATAGCAGAGAGATTCTTTTGATCATCTTTTTAATGGAAAATTAGTTAGAGTTTAAATAACTTTGGACATAACATTTGATGCTTCTTGCATCCCTAGGTTTTTTCAACTAACTGTATCTTCCAGATATCAAACAGACTTCACTGGCCTTTCAGTTTACACTTTCCGCATATTTTACTCTCTACACATCTACTCTAAACATCTTTGATTTGTTTCAGGTAGGTAAGTGCCATAGAAGTGTCACTGCCAATATCAGAGATAGCAGCTTTGTGCAGTCCCACGATTACTGAAGGTCATACATACAAATAACATTTTCAAGAAGTGCATTATTATCATATACAATATATCTGCTTAAATGAGCTGCCAGGTGATTCTATTTCACCTCAGAAGGTGAAATAGAGCACAGGTTTTAATGCGCTGGATTGCTTTTCTTTTTGCTGTCAGACCTGTGGACTGTTCAGCGAGTCAATCCCTATGCATAAGCTAGTTATTTGGCGTGGGCTTCTTACAGCATGCAGGAGGCTGACCACTTCTCTTGGCCCTGTACTTCTCACATAAGAAACAGCAGCCTCAGCTGCTGGGGGCAGCCGCAGGGATCCGTCTGTCCCAGCTGCTGGAGGGGCAGGCACACTTTGCCTGCAGTCCAGGCTGGTGGGATGCAAGGCAGCTGTGGACCTCCTGTCTGTGTTAGCACAGTGCTGAGCCCAGGGCACAGGCTCACTCACGGGCAGGCTGAGCTCATTACTGATGGCTGAGCGCAGTGCATGCTCAGCTCTTGCACTGGAGTTGGCTTGTGTCCTGCCAACTCGGTGCATGGGAAGCCTGCACTTGTGTTTTTGTAGCCATTGTCCTGGCTGGGTGCATCTGTAGCTATAGAGAAAAAAAGATATAACCTCCACTTGAAAAAGATATGAGTATCTAATGTACTTCTCTTTCTAAAACCAAACTGTTAATGCAAATCAAATGATAGTTGTGCATAATACACCTTTAATTTTCTCATGCACATTGATGCTAGAAAATACACAGCGAGGAAAGAAGGTCAGGATAAAACATGAATTTTATATGATGGAAGTGACACCAAAAGCTGCTTGTTTAGTGCATCATAATGTGTTCACCATGTAAGTCAAATTGCTGCTAAAAGTCCTTGAGCTGCTGCAGTGAAAGAATTCCTGCAACTAAGAGAATTACAGTGTTCCTTAAGTCCACAATCGAACTTCGCTGATTTTAGCAGCAATAGTAGTTATGCTTCGGGGGCAGTGTACAAAGCTGTAAGCTTTCTATTTAAAGCATAACTTCACTTCACCTTGAGGCATTAAGATGACCATTCCCATTTCAATAACAAAAATTCCTCATAAAGCCAGACTTCAGCTGATAAAATATCCTTCCTATGGACTTCAATTCCTAAATTTAATAGTGACATTAAAATAATGAAGTATAAAGCCCCTCGTGTGGTTTTATGGCTTCCTCCTTCTGTATTTGTTGCTGTTAACTCATTATGTGGCCCCAACTGAGCACTTTGGAGTGGGGGGTTTTTTTGGCTTTTTTCCTTGTTTTTACTTGAGGACAGAACACATAGCGATGGGACAGGAGAAAGCTCATCATGGGTTTGATGAATGGACCACTCGGTGGATAAGGAGTTGGCTGGATGGCCACACTCAGAGAGTGGTGGTCAACAGCTCAATGTCCAAGTGGAGACCGGTCACCAGTGGTGTCCCTCAGGGGTCCGTGTTGGGCCCGGCCCTGTTCAACATCTTTGTTGGCAACATGGACAGTGGGATAGAGTGCACCCTCAGCAAGTTCGCCGATGACACCAAGCTGTGTGGTGCCGTCGACACGCTGGAAGGGAGGGATGCCATCCAGAGGGATCTGGACAGGCTGGAGAGGTGGCCTGGTGCCAACCTCATGAAGTTCATCCAGGCCAAGTGCAAGGTCCTGCACCTGGGTTGTGGCAATCCCAGGCACAAATACAGGCTGGGCGGAGAATGGATTGAGGGCAGCCCTGAGGAGAAAGACTTGGGAGTGCTGGTGGACGAGAGGCTCAACATGAGCCGGCAATGTGTCCTTGCGGCCCAGAAGGCCAACCGCATCCTGATCTGCATCAAGAGGAGCGTGGCCAGCAGGTCGAGAGAGGTGATTCTGCCCCTGTCCTCTGCCCTGGTGAGACCCCACCTGGAGTACTGTGTCCAGTTCTGGAGCCCCCAACATAAGAAGGACATGGACCAGTTGGAGAGGGTCCAGAGGAGGGCCATGAAGATGATCAGAGGGCTGGAGCACCTCTCCTATGAGGACAGGCTGAGAGAGTTGGGGCTGTTTAGCCTGGAGAAGAGGAGGCTCCGGGGAGACCTGATAGCGGTCTTCCAGTACCTCAAGGGGGC
>WHYT01014142.1:120626-144751 GCA_009806455.1 Tetrax tetrax
GGATGGACCACTCGGTGGATAAGGAGTTGGCTGGATGGCCACACTCAGAGAGTGGTGGTCAACGGCTCAGTGTCCAAGTGGAGACCGGTCACCAGTGGTGTCCCTCAGGGGTCCGTGTTGGGCCCGGCCCTGTTCAACATCTTTGTTGGCAACATGGACAGTGGGATAGAGTGCACCCTCAGCAAGTTCGCCGATGACACCAAGCTGTGTGGTGCTGTCGACACGCTGGAAGGGAGGGATGCCATCCAGAGGGATCTGGACAGGCTGGAGAGGTGGGCCTGTGCCAACCTCATGAAGTTCATCCAGGCCAAGTGCAAGGTCCTGCACCTGGGTTGTGGCAATCCCAGGCACAAATACAGGCTGGGCAGAGAATGGATTGAGGGCAGCCCTGAGGAGAAAGACTTGGGAGTGCTGGTGGACGAGAGGCTCAACATGAGCCGGCAATGTGTCCTTGCGGCCCAGAAGGCCAACCGCATCCTGGTCTGCATCAAGAGGAGCGTGGCCAGCAGGTCGAGGGAGGTGATTCTCCCCCTCTCCTCTGCCCTCGTGAGACCCCACCTGGAGTACTGTGTCCAGTTCTGGAGTCCCCAACATAAGAAGGACATGGACCAGTTGGAGAGGGTTCAGAGGAGGGCCATGAAGATGATCAGAGGGCTGGAGCACCTTTCCTAAGAGGACAGGCTGAGAGAGTTGGGGCTGTTCAGCCTGGAGAAGAGGAGGCTCCGGGGAGACCTTATAGCGGTCTTCCAATACCTCAAGGGGGCCTACAGGAAAGATGGGGAGAGACTGTTCAGTAGGGCCTGTTGTGACAGGACAAGGGGTAATGGTTTTAAATTAGAGGGAGGTAGGTTTAGATTAGATATTAGAAAAAAATTTTTTACAATGCGAGTTGTAGAGCACTGGAACAGGTTGTCCAGAGAGGTGGTGGATGCCCCATCCCTGGAAACACTCAAGGCCGGGCTGGATGAGTCTCTGAGCAACCTGATCTAGTTGGGGATGTCCCTGCTTCTTGCAGGGGGGTTGGACTAGATGACCTTTGAAGGTCCCTTCCAACTCTAGCCATTCTATGATTCTATGATTCTATGATAACTGACATTTGAGCCACTACTTTATTTGAGACACTCCTGTGTTTGGTAGAGGGTTATTCTTACCCATAAATGGAGAGCATTTCTAATTTTCTTTTGTTAGAAAAGTAACAGAGAAGACTGCCTTACTTGACTGGTTCATGAAGGAAGAATGATCTTTTTCTGGCTTTTTCCTCTACTGCAGCATTTACATTAAAAAGTCTAGCTTGCTTCTGTTCATTTCAAGAAGCTGTAGTAGACTAAATGTTCAAAGATTGGCAGACTTCCCTCAGATGGTTATGAATATTTCATTTGTCTCTGGTTTTGGTAGTACTGTTGAATATTTGATCACGTCAAAACAAGCACTTATAACTGACACTTAAAGAGCTTGGCAGCAAACACTGCTGCTCATAAATAGCCTTCTCTTTACTGTGCAGTTCTGAAGTAGTGAAGAATACATGGTTATTTGAGTGTGAAATGTACAAAGACAGATCCAGGAATAATGTATCAGCCATGGTAAAAAAAAAAAGCACTTTACACTCTGTTTCTATATTGCTTGTTTAGAGTCAGCTAAGTAAAGGACGATTATAGCATCAGCTATTTTGATGCACACAGAGTATAATAACTGCTATTATTTTCCATCGTAGTAAATAGTTGGAGAAAGAGAAACTGACTTGAAGGACAAAACACATAAACAACCCCCACTGATTTTTAAGATGCTATGATGCGCATGTCCCCTGCTTGAAGTGGCCCTTATTGCTGGATTCTTACTGTATAGTCTCTCCATCTAGTGGTTAGATGGGTGGGGTGCCATGTATTCCTCATAACCTTTCAAGATATTCACAACTGAAAGGGACTGGGAGCTGTTAAAATATGAAGGAAATGCTTTGTGAGAGAAAGCACATAGCTACATTCAACAAAGAGGAGAGACTAGGGTAAATGCAAAAAAAAAAAAAAAAGAAAGCACAGGGGAATGCAATGAAAATGATCAGGTTACATCTTCATCACTGAAGCTTTCCCTTCTTAATAGCTAACTTCAGCCCAAGTCCCTTGCCTTATATATATTAAAAAAAAATCAAGCTTGCCCATGGATGATGGGGGTGTGCATGGTTGTACATGTTAGTGCCTCACAGGGGTGAGCTGGATACATGACTCTGTCACTGTGTGCCTCACAATTGCCTACAAGATGCAACAGCACTGCCTCTGTGTACACCCATCCCTCAGGTCCTTCCTGGTGCCCGTGCTTTCTTCTGAGCAGGTGAAGTGCCACCAGTACTCCCTTGGTCCCACAGCCCCACAGCTCATGGCCAGCTAAATCCAGAGGGAGCTGAGCAAGGGCTGCAGTAGGTTGAATTTTTGGCTCTGGAGTGCAGGAGGGGCAGGTTGTCCCCTTGGGCAGGGCATTGCCCAGGACTCTTCTCCCATATGGAGCCATGTGGTCGCTAAGAAAAATATTGAAAGCAGTAAATCCCACAGCAGAGACAGGGAGCTGCTGTCCTGTTTTGTCTGGGATGGAGAGCTCCAGCATTTAGCCTGAGAAAAAGTCCATGGACTCCACTATGATTGCCACTTGGCTGCTCCCCCCAGCAGCAGGCTGACTGGACTGGTTGACTTAGCAGTGGTGAGGTCTGGACTGGCCCCTGCCTTCCTAAATCAGGTAACCAGAACCTGTTACCCTAAAATCTTTTCATACGGCCTATAGTTATATTATTCTTTCCCATACCATTTTACTGCAGTGTTCCTGTGTTTGGAAGGTGCTGGTTAGTCTTCTGCAAGGAGGACAGACCCATTCTCTTTTCTCTGTCAGGCCAGCCAAGCTTCTTCTAGGTCGTGACTTTTCCCCAGGTCCCTGTTGTGCCAGGCCCACATGTTTGCCCACACCCAGTCTGAGGCTGTTCTCTGAGGTTCCTTGCAGAGTATCTGCCACAGCAAATGTTTGGAGTCCTTTTCTTAAACCTAACAAGCTCCACACTTAGAGCTAAAGCTAAATGCTAAAGCATCCCTTTTTACTAATCCCCCCCATTTCCTATTGTATGCTCGTCTTTTCAAGGGTTTATGACCCCTCCAGACCTTGACCAGTGCTCTTTAAATTTTCCATGCTCTCTGCAAAGTTCTCCAATTTCTTTTCCAATGCATAAAATAGTGAAATAGCACGGCAGCCTGTCACTTGGTGAGCGATGTTTCTGCTACATCTTGTCAGCTGGGAGGGGAGGGGAGGCAGCTTTTGAGGTCAACCAAGCAATATGTCATTTGGGCCCCTTTGGAGGACATTTCTACCGCTGCCATCCCCCTCGCTGACGAGGATACCATGAATATCCCCATGGCTTCTCCCATACTCTGTGGCCTGTCACATTTCATGTATCTGCTCAGCACACTGCTGTAGTCATCTACCTAGCAGTGCCTTGCATGTCAGATTGAGTGGAAAAGTGTCAGATTGAGTGGAAAAGGGAATATCTGGTGTATACACAAAATAGAGTTTGGCTACAGGGCAAATCCAGACGAGAGCTAATTGTGCCAGTCTTACGGCTCAGTGCTTGAGATTGGACAAGCTTGTCTGTCGCTGCCTCTGGCTGAGTTCTGAAAAAAAACAAAACACTTCTGCTACTTCCCAGGATGAAAGTAGAGGAGACACACCATTTTCTCATTAAAAACCCCTCAATACCGCCCTCCACCAAGCCTCTTATTTTCTTTAAATATAGTGCCTTCCCTATGTTAGAACAGAACTCTCAGATTTGGCAGGAGATTATCTTTGTCCCAGAGAAGACAGATGAGTTTACAGTAAAGACCCGTGTTTTCAAGCGATTCTAAATAAATACCTTCTGATCCCAATGGGCCGGTATTTCTTATGTCATCTTAACAATGTGGTTTAGATTTTCTACATATTTTAAATGTATGGTATATATACTCCCTGTATGTTCACATTTGCATTGGGTTTTACAAACATTATCTGAATTATTTTTTATTATCGTCATCTGTTGCTCTTCTGTTATCTGGTCCTCCAGACACTAGACATTTCTGGGAGCCACTTCTGTTTGACTACTGAAAATACAGTGTAGCAATTACCTTAAATTGTCCAATAGTTTTAAAATAAGAAATAGAATCATTTTAATGTTAAATCACCTACTGTTTTTTCACCTGCTAAACTGTAATCTTTCTGCAGGTTACATCTACTTGAGCTATATTTTGCTGGAGGCTTTCCAGCACCTGTACACAGAGAACTTTTAAAGATAACACCTCCTGAAAGTAGGCTGCGAAGCTGCAAAGACAATGAAACCAAGAGTGTGTAGATAAATATACTTTGTGGTTTCAAAAACAAAACTCTGGGGACACTTTCTACAGAGTAGTCTAACACTTCTTGAAATCCTCTGGCATTTCTTGCATTGCTAACATATCCCATAGTGTACCAGGGTGACAGGACAACCAGCCTGAGACACTACTACTTGCCTTCACCCCTATCAAAGCAGCCGTGTTTGGGCTGAAATGGCTTGAGGAGACAGAAGGAGCACAACAAACACAATCATGCAGTTCAGCTCTGTTTCCCAAGATGTGGCACAAGGCTAGGGGAAGGACAGTCACACAACGGCCAGCAGCATGCTCAAAGGCATCAAGCAATGCGCCTCTTCTCCCACTCGTGCAAGCACAACTCTAGCACCTCATATGTCCTGTGCATCAAGGCAAGCAAGCCATCAGCATGCCATCTCCATCTTGGGTCACATCCATATCTAATTAAAACAGTAACTTTGATGCTGCATTTTGCTGGTGACCACAACACCAAGAAAACTGAGATTACTGACACTGAGGAAGCAGATAAGTTTCCTAGGCATAAAATATCATTAAGAGCTACAGCGGCTCTGGACATCAAATGAAGATCAAGAGAAGCATCAGCTACATTTGAGGTTCCTTGCAAGGGATGCCTAGAGGTCCTTTGTCCTTTAGATTCGTCATACCACCCTTGTCCCCTCTGGAAAGCTGGGATATCCAGATCACCTGAGATTTAGAACCATTAAGGAAAGACATACTTTATGATCCCTCCTTACTTCTGGTCCATTGCTTGCATTTCTTACTGCAGTTCTGTACTTTTAATATTTTCTCTGCAACAGTGAGAGTAGAAAAAAAAAAAAAAAAAAAAAAAAAAAGTCGTCTCCAATATTTTCCGAAAAGATGGATTTTATTTTGTAATTGCCATTTTGCAGAAAATCATTGGAAAACTACACAGGAAAATTGTTGTTTGTTTTGAAAAATTGTTGTTTTTTAGCAGACTAAGTTGATGTGCGTTTTGTTTACTTTCAACGGGAATATTTCTGCTGAAATTCCAGATAGAACTAAGCACTCTAGAAGGCTAGAGTCATAATTAACTGAAAACAAACAGTGTCACCATATTGTTTTGTTTTCCATATGTACTTATCCTGTTACTATATACGTTTTTAACTCGCAGTCTGATATGTAAAGACATATATTATGCAAGCAGCACTCACACTACAAAAAAATAGGTAAAGCTCTGACTATTTCCACTTCACACCACGTAACAGGAGATGACATCTGATTTGGGTGATGAGTGGCTTCCACCTCTAACTGTGTTCTGTTCATTTACAGAGTTGTGCACATCAGTGTTCTCCTGCATCAGCTTTCTTTCAATTTTTTTGTTGTTGTTGTTAGGTGAAGTTTGGGTGCACTGCATTCCAGGGAGCTGCCTTTTTGCTTATTTGTGCTTGTAGCTTTGCAGGGGCTTAGTTCCCTCGGGTGCAGTTTACTCTCAAGTACTGCGTTCAGGAGGCAGAAAGACCTTAAAGCAGACATAAATTACATTTGGCTGAGTACAAAACTCAATCAATACACTTTAAACATTTGAATACTTCCTGAAATTCTGCTGGCACATCTGTGTTTGCTAAACACACTCTGGGGAGAAGTTGAGGAATTAACCATAACCTCAAGAGACCAGTGAGCTGAGCCTCCATCTAGAGTCACTGGAGAGAGACTGGCCCCAAAATCAGCTTCCTTGCAGAGTCTGCTTTTCATTGTTTGCTGCAAAATACTTAGGGAGACCAGCCTTGCTCTTCTCAAGTTAATCTTTCTGAAAGTTTCCTAATAACTTTTTCATAATCCCTGTAAAATGAAGCTAAACACCCAAACCTGATCTGTACCCCACCCAATCTTGTGCTGACTTCCATGACCTTTGGATCAAACTTAATGACTGTCTCACAAAGCTACTGCGTTGAAAACTTGCTTTTAGATAACGCTTTTCTGTGGCACCAAATGGGTATTCTGTGTAGAGAATGAAGCTTTTTCTTCATGGCTATCGCCAACGTGCTCAGCAGTACAGACACATTGGAAAAGTGTTCTGTAGTTTGTGGGGAAATGTATTTGCATCAAAGCTTAAAAAGAAAAATTGGCTGTTATTTTAATGTTTAACCTCCATCTTCGAGCTCTAGACTCCAAAAGAGCATGGTGTGTTAGTCCAGAACGATCAAAGGAGAGTACATTTTGCAGGACAGACAATGCTTTAAATACTTCCACAGCAGCACTGGTTTTGCCCACAGACTGTAACTACTGGTAAATTCATCATAGCAAGGTGGGCTGTTGTACCATGACATTGAAATCGGTCATTTAAATCTGTGCTTCTTGTTTACCCAGTTCCCCTCTGTGTCCCCCCAAAAAACAATACGATAGCTGAACTGTGGCAGTATTTGGCATGCTTTTTTAAGAGCACAAAATAAAGGTTTTGGTGATGATCAGGAGTCAGTCTCTTTTATCAAAATTGTAAACTACCTGGAAGAAATGGTCTAGAAAGGATGAATCCTACCTCTTAAAACTTCATAAAGGTGTTGTTTGCAAGGCTTCTCTAGTGTCCCACTAGTTGTGGCCATTGCCAAGACTACACCAGACCAGCTGAGGCTTTGTCTAGCCAAGCCTTGAAAACATCCAAGGGCAGAGGTACTAAGCACAGTCCTAGTGTTGGTCTGCTGTTTCTACACTCCTGACAGAAAATGCTTCTGTTAGTTCACTTGTGCTTCTCCATCTCAAGCAAGTCTTATAATAACTTGAGTGAAAACATTGTACAATTATACAAAATACCATACCTGAAAAGCAACTAGAGATGACCTACCAGCTCTTAGAGACTAACTTAATCGCTTTTCTGCTTTTGCTCCAACCTCCGCTGGGACTCTGATTTATGCTAGCTTGAAGCGTGATGTCTGCAGGGTTTCCCCTTGTCCTTGGTGGAGACAATGAAAGTCTTCCCACTGCATTAACTCACTTCTGGATTTGGGTTTGTTTCGCTTCTGGAACTAGAGTGTTGATTATCATTGCTGATCCAAGACCGAGAGTCCCAGGTTGTTAAAGCAGTCAACCGAACAGTTCAGCATCTTAAATCGCGTCTTTTTTCACCTTTTCCTAGGTTGGAAAAATCCACAAGAATGCTGCCCGCAAAAGAGAATACCACGTACTTTTCATGGTGATCACTACAGTTATCTGTTATCTTGTGTGCTGGATTCCCTATGGAGTTATAGCATTACTTGCAACATTTGGTAAGCCAGGTCTGGTGACTCCAGTTGCAAGTGTCGTACCTTCCATCCTCGCAAAAAGCAGCACTGTTTGCAATCCCATTATCTACATACTTATGAATAAGCAGGTAAGACATGTATTATTTTTAAATTGTATTTTCTTCAGAGTCTGTCAGGCATTCTTGACCACTGTGACTACCAGTCCACTAGATGTGTCTTTGGGAGAAGGGCATTCAAGGCTTGTCCAAGCTATGTCATTGGAGTCTTGGGGTGGAAGTGTTTGCAGTCAACATAACATATTGCTCGACAGGAAGAACGATAAATGTTTGCTTGCTGAAATTGCTTGTGTTCTTCTGAGGACACAGCGGGTGTTAATTTGTATTATTCTGTAGAGTTGTCAAAGGTGTTGGCATTTATTTACAAGAAGAATACACAAACATTGCGGGCGGGTGGGGGGGGACTGCAGCTAAAAGAGGGGCAAGAAGAGGAAAGGATTTCATGACCTTGAGAACAATATAAAGGAGGAGACCATTTGCAAATACAATTTTAATGACAGAAACCCTTAAAAACAAATAGTCATTGCAATTACAGTTTTTGTGGACTTCTACATCTTTCCTGTTAAATTCCCTGTACAGTTACATGCCACAATAGATAAGGAATTTTTTCTCATGAGGACCAAGGCCAATTCTAACACTTCCAAAATACCTAGATCCAGTTCAGGTCCCTTGTTTCTGTAAATGTCGTTTTCGGTACACAAAAGTGAACTTCCTAATGTTTCTGTGTTGACAGCTCTGACTCTAAAGTTTGATAATGACAGATCTGGAAGTTTTAAAAGAGTCTTGGAAGTCTTAAAATTGTCTTGCAGTAAGAAATTGGAAAATATGCATAATTTATGAAAACATCTTATCTTTTTTATTACATTAGTGTTACGTGTTAGAGGTTATTCTCAATTTCCTGTCTTCATTATGTCCATTACACTATTCTAAAGCAAATAAACCCCCTTTATCCTTTCTTACTTGCTGTATACTGCGGTCTACCCTTAATATTTATCAACAGTGGTATTATATTTCTATGTCCCCTAGACAAGAGAAAAGTTTGATGTACCTACCAAATATATTCCAATTTTGCCACAGCCTGAGATCATCAATGGTTTAGTTCATCTGACCTGAAGTTCTTAAACAAGGAATGAACCTACTCCTGGAATCTGAGGGAAAGCTCTCAGGCAAGCTGTGAAATCTTGCTGAAATACAAAGGAAAAAATACAATTGCCTTCCCCAAGACCAGGACTTAATTTCCAAAGTCTAGTTTGAGCTGATGTCAAAAAAGATAGAACCATTTGAAAAGTGCTAATGCTGAAGCAAAATAGTAACTTTTTCTCCTTCCGCTTACCTTTTACAATTCTTGTGGAAACTGTTCAACAGCAGCATCTGTCTGGCTTCTTTATTCTCTGAGCACCTTAACTGAGGTCCTTGACTGTCATGAGATCATCTGACCATGCTGTGAGCACTGGAGCAAGCTGCAAAAGAAAATGCAAATACATCTTGGCATTGTCTTTATGCATGGGGCACATCCCAAACAGCAAGACTATGGAAGCCGGGGGAAGGAGATGGGTCCTAAAACACATTAACTCAGTACAGAGCCTTGGGGTGCCTCTGTATGTCTCTAGAACAGAATCACATGCACAATTACCTGCGGTGACAACCTGGCATCAACAGATACAGACACACTTGTATTCTCAAGGTGCTGCAAGCAGTTATTGAGAACTGTGTATTCTGCAGTATCAAAGGCATATGAGACAGTCACACTGCTGTGGGTTGTTGAGGAAAAAAGCAAAGGCTGACTGTTCAGAAAAAGTTGATTAGCAAGAATAAAACCAGGGTGCTTGCACATCACAGGCATATAGCAAACTGTCTAAAATCACTCTTTCCTTGCAGTAGCTGCATCTTTCAGCTATAAAGGAAATACTTCTGAATGTATAACTTATTTCTCAGTGTGGGGTTTTCTTTTGATCCATTTTATGACTGGATGTAAGGAAAGATCAGCGTGGGATGATGTGTCTACAATGGGAAGATCTGTTAGGACAATTTTGAGGCAATGCAGGCAGCTTCTTAGCAGCAGGCACTGAAAAGGCTGTGCCACAATTCAGGAGCACCATGACAGGGAACTGGAAACAGTTTCTTAGATGTCCTTCTGTGATCTCCAATCACATGCAAGACCAGCGTATTACATTTCTCTCTTTGAACACTATGAACATTTCATTTGTTTCCCACTGCCTACTGTTCCACAGCTGCCACCATTTAACAAAAAAATACAAAGGTGTGAAGTCAAATCAGTCTTGGAGGGTGGATCATTAACTGCTAGCTGGTAATCGCTGTATGGGTTGGGTTTTTTTTCATACTTGGCTTCCTACTGTTTCAGAATCATAGAATCACAGAATAGCTAGGGTTGGAAGGGTCATCTAGTCCAACCCCCCTGCAAGAAGCAGGGACATCCCCAACTAGATCAGGTTGCTCAGAGCCTCATCCAGCCTGGCCTTGAATGTTTCCAGGGATGGGGCATCCACCACCTCTCTGGGCAACCTGTTCCAGTGCTTCACCACCCTCATTGTAAAAAGTGTCTTCCTTATATCTAGTCTAAATCTACCCTCTTTCTGTTTAAAACCATTACCCCTTGTCGTATTGCTACAGCCCCTGCTAAAAAGTTTGTCCCTGTCTTTCCTGTAGAGCCCCTTTAGGTACTGGAAGGCTGCTATAAGGTCTCCCCAGAGCCACCTCTTCCCCTGGCTGAACAACCCCAACTCTCTCAGCGTGTCCTCATAGGAGAGGTGCTCCATCCCTCTGATCATTTTTGTGGACTTCCTCTGGACTTGCTCCAATAGGTCCACGTCCTTCTTGTGTTGGGGGCTCCAGAGCTGGATGCAGTACTCCAGATGAGGTCTCACAAGAGAAGAGTAGAGGGGCAGAATCACCTCCCTCGACCTGCTGGCCACACCTCTTTTGATGCAGCCCAGGTTGCGATTGGCTTTCTGGGCTGCAAGCGTGCATTGCCAGCTCATGTCCAACTTTTCATAGATCAGTAGCCTCCATGTCTTTCTTGGCAGGGTTGCACTCAATCCCTTCATCCCCCAGCCTGTATCAATACTGGGGGTTACCCGGACCCAAACGCAAGAGCTTGCCTTTGATTTTGTTGAACCTCATGAGGTTCAGATGGGCCCACTTCTCCAGCTTGTCCCTCTGGAATCAAGACAAAAATCACTCCTGAAAAGGAGCTCAGTCAGATTCAGGCTGAATACTTTTCGCTGTAATAAAACCAAAATAACAGCTAATGCATAGCATTAATCCACAGCTGTCCTCTGCTTTGCTACTGTGTATTAACAGTAAAACAAGTATTTTTATCTGAAACTGAGGAATGAAGTTCACTCAAAAGAGGTGAAAAACATCTCTCCATCAATTCACCTTCCGTTCAGAACAGGAAAAATAGTAACACTCTCATCCGATGTGTCACCAGCATTCACAGCACCTCAGCTGCTTCGTAGTTGTTCTCATTCTCTTTTGTAAATTTAACACCTCAGGAAAAGCTGCCTTCTTCCCGGCACTCAGCTTTTCTGATCTTCATGCTTAGCTGAGAATTGTCACAGGAGGATGGTGTTTCCCAACACAGAAATTATTTTGCCTCTCTTTTTGGATGCAAGATGCCACAGTAGGCTATTTACTCCTACATCTTGTAAATACACTGGGAACATATGGCTTAATTTTTAGTTGTTTGTGCATAAGCTAGCCTTTTTGCTTTGGGACTTGCCCTGAAGATTGCAAAACGGCATTGGTTGACTGAAGCTGTAGTCTTAGATTCCAGCTATCGTAAATCAATGTGGAATATCATGGAACCTTGGACTCTGAGTCATCCTGCAGAGCACACCTTTAAATTAACTCTCAAGCAGCCCCTGAGTCACTTCTGTGACCTAGGAAGCCCAGAGAAAAAGTTTTGTGTTAGCCATTGCCTCCTGCGCTGACCTGAGGTGATAAAATGCTGAGGAAAATGGTGAATTTCTTTCCAGTCTCAGGGACTCCCACAGGCGGGAGGACAGTCCAGGGCATGGGGCTCCTGGACTATTGGTGGGCTGATAGCATCATGCCAGGCAGATATTAAGCTTTGTTGACAAAGCTGTAAAACACTAAATTGCCTGAGACTGAGTGATGTTCGTTGAGAAGCTGAAGGAGACTAGAGAAGGTGACTCTGTTTTGCTGTTCTCTCCATATGGATGGCTCTTTAGCTCCTTAACTACGTGCCTAGGGCAACTACGTGCCTAGGGCAACTCCCCCTGAAAATGCAGCCCACAGCCATGTACCATGCCAGCTGGGCTGCCACTTCCCCCAGTTGCCAGGGCAGAGTCAGCGTGGTTGCTCTTTCAGTGCGTCAGTCAGTTATAATTCTGCAGTTAATGTAGTTACGCAGATTTTGTTTCGTCTTCTCTTACCTCTCTCAGTGTCTTTTCTTCCCATCACAGCTCCCTGTCAAGTTTGCATTGCCTCTTTTCAAACTTCCACCCGTGCAGCCACCCTAAATAGATTTTTAATGAAGGTTCAACTACCTTCCTTTCACTCTGATGGTGCTAACAGAGCCTTCTCTTTCATGGGTTACATGCAAGCAGATACTAAGCATTCACCTGAGAGATATGGAGCTTCCCTGTAGCCATGGGCTTGCTGCTGAGGAGATGATTGCTTGGGGCATCTTGCTTTCATGTATTCTGTAGAATGGCACAGGAACCCTGACACAGAAGAGCTTTCCGGCTGGTGTAAAAGGACATACTGCACCGAGAACCAGGGATTCATTAGCTGGATAACATAATGGTGTGGCAGCTTTTGAGGTTAACCTTATCTTATGTATCAGAGGTTCATTTTTTATTGATACAGCAGTCAAGATATGAATAATGAGTGCTTGAGAAGTTACAGTTATGGATGAGACACAGTGAGACTGAGTGAATCTGCGCTCGCTGTTTTCCATAATTTCAAGTTAACCCTCAGAGAAAACAGGAATTTGCTGCATTGCCACTGACAGCCAAATTTAAGTCAAATTAAACCTGTATCACTCAAAGATCTACAGAACCAATCACTTGGAAGCCACTGACCAGATTATAAATCACAACCTGTGTTGGTGTAAAATAGCCTTGCTCCACTGCAGCTTACGGGCTTTCAGCTAATTACTCCACACATTCAGTCGCCCAGGTAGTGCAACTAAGGCTCCCTGGACTACTGAAACTCAGGCTTGCACATCTAATACTGTTTTGCATATTACAATTGAGGAAAAAGCCCACCCAAACCCTGTGATCAGCCACGTGCTACTTCTGGTGTCAGAAAGTACCTCTGAGCAAAAAGTAAGGAGGGAGATTGTGAGGGAAGGGATGTATTAGATGCGAATAAAAGAGTCCCTGATTAGCAGTTTGATTTCTACTCTGTGTCTTCTTGTATTAAAATCATTGCACTTTTAAAAATAGAAGCTGACCCTGTCATTTTCCCCAAGGATTTGGAGTAGTAATGCAGAAAAGAATATACACACTACTTGAAAATAATGAATACTGTGACCTTTCCAAGTTTATCAGGTATTGGGGGGGCTGAGTGAAGGAAAAATTAATTTGAAAGAGTGAACAAACTAAGCCAACTACAAAGACTTTTTTTTTTTTTTCTTTTTCTGTTAGACAATGAGATTCAAATAATAATAATAATAATGTACTTAAGAATATTCCTCAATGAGACCTGGACTCAGCGTGTGCAACTGTGCCTCTCAGGAGCGAGCACTTCCTCAGGCACATAGCTCTGTTTCTGCAACGGGGCTGCTCACACATTGAGTTGTCTTCAGGTTTATTTTCATTGTTCGTGCATGCAAGGTAAAACAGCCACCTGGGCCAAGCTGAGACCCTCCATGGGAAGGCTGTGAAGAAGCAGGGGAATATTTTTGGACTCAGATGTGCGATAAGCAGGAGTTAACCCAGTGGAAACGTTGAGTTTCCCCAGCTGGTTAGAACTGTGAGCAGAAGGAAAGGCATTTTCATATTGGTTTGCTACATTAGGATGCATGATGGCACACCATCCAGAGAACTAGTATTGACTCAGATCACAAGTCAGACACCTCCCAGGCATGCTGTAGTGGTGGGGGTCCCTGGGGAGCTGTACCACCACCACCTGCTGCTCACCTAGTGGGTCACTACCCACGCCAGACCCTCTTCCAGGGCCTTCGTGGAACTTCGTGCTGCCAGACAAGAAACAAGGCATCCTTCTTTCTTTAATGGTAGTTTGTCTGTGCCTTGTATATGCAGTTTTCCGGCAACCCTTTTCAGTCCTTCTTGATCTTACCTTATGCACTGAACAAGGAGAAATGCTTGGGAAACAGAGCTACACATGATATTTGTTAAAAAAATAGTAATAACCTTAACATTTACCAACCGACTGCTTAACAGCTGTATCTTAACAGCCAATTTTTGTGTGGTATTGTGCAGTTTTCAGTATTTTCAGCAGAAAGGTAATGCTTCATTTTTAAAGCTGCAGGAATATATAGATAAGTTAACATTGTGGTTTTTTTTTTTTTTAAAGTTGCTCATTTTCACACTTGGAAACCTGAAATATTTTAGCTGCATGAGGACACGAAACTATAGATCTGGAAAGATAGTATACCATGCAGGGACAATTGTGCTGGGCCTCATTTTATGCACCAGTTGGAACACACCTATTAAGTCCTGAAAAGAGACCCTGTTTGTTTGGTTTGTGCCCTCCTAGAGGTTCGTGGGCTTACCGTAAGATTTTTTATCATAAGTTTTTATATTTTTTATTAAAATTTCATATATATGTTAATACTCATGATCTGTTTTTTTCATCTGTCCTCTTCACTGGTAGCTGGGCTGACTTTGGCAACATGATAGTCAACTTAATCGTCAACATAAGGAGGTGATGCTGCATTACCTTCTCAGTCATCTGGAAATAGCAAGAATTTTTGTCCGAATAGAATTGCAGACCCGTGCTCTTAAGTTGACAATGGCCAAAGTCAAAATGATCTCTTAGTGCAGAATACTCTACGCTAAGTACAATACCACAGTACAATTCAGAAGTGTTTTGACTTTATTTCTCTCCCAACATGCAATGTTATGACTTTTTAAAGTTGAGGGGCAAAGAGAAGAAAGGTCTCTAGGGCACCTTTGCTGCTGTCATAAGGTTTAACCGTATTTCACACAGAGTGTTCCGAATTACTTTAGGAATTTCCTTTGCAGCTCATGGCAAAAAAGATCAGTTCAGGCAAATAATCTGGGCATTTAACTAGGGTCTCAAGCAGCCCCAGGCATCCTTCATGCTGCACCAGGCTGCATCCTTGGTACAGCCTGTCTGAGCATGTTGCCATGAGTTCAGCCTTGTCCTGCCTGCTCTCTAGGGGCTGGACTGGCTTTAACATCACAGAAGGGTTTAGGACTTGCTTCTTTAAACTCAGGGCAAAAGTAGGAAGCAGGCAGTCAGGCCACCTCTCATGTAAGCAAAATATTAAATAAAATTGGAAGCTAATACACATGAATGAACGAAAACACAGGATAAGCACATGTGTTTTGGACCATATAATGACTTGCAACTTTTGTCTAGGGAATGCAGGAATAGAAATTACATCAATTTAAAAGATCTTCCTTTCAGGAAGACACAGAAATGAAGAGCAGCAATATCTCTTTACTTTATATATGATTTTAAACAGTATCTAATATGTTGATGTCTCTTCCTACATTGTTCTTTTCAGAACACTGGAGAAACATAGGGGAAGAGACCTCCACTGTAGACAAGGGAAATGAATGGGTCACAACACCTAGGGGAAAATGCAATGAGTGGGGTTTGTGGCAAAGACAATGAGATCCTTTTATAGTCCATATCCACCCTCCAAAAGAAAACAGGCATTTCTGAAAGAAAGAGAATAGAGGAGACTACAAAGAATGTGAAGCTGAGGTCAAATTTGAAGTGACAAGTAGTGCAAAAAGAGAGAGAGGATCCCTCAAGGGTCTGTACTGGGATCAATACTATTTAACATCTTCATCAAAGATGTAGGGGGATTGAGTGCACCCTCAGATAACATCAAACTGAATGAAGCCATTGATATACTTGAGGGAAGGGATGCCATCCAGAAGGACCTTGACATGCTTCAGGAGTGGGCCTGTGCAAACATTATGAAGTTCAGCAAGGTCAAGTGCAAGGTCCTACATCTGGGTCGGGGAAATCACCAGTATCAATATAGAATGAGGAATAAATGGATTGAAAGCAGTCCTGTGGAAAAGGACCTGGTGGTACTAGTGGATGAAAAGCTGGACATGAGCTGGCAATGTGTGCTTGCAGCCCAGAAAGCCAGCTGCATTTTGGGCTGCATCAAAAGCAGTGTGGCCAGCAGGTCAAGGGAGTTGATTCTCCCCCTCTACTCCACTCCGTGAGACCCGACCTGGAGTACTGTGTCCAGTTCTGGAGCCCCCAGTGCAAAAAAGACACGGACCTGCTAGAGCAGGTCCAGAAGAGGACCACAAAAATGGTTGAAGGACTGGAAGACTTCTCTGCTGAAGAAAGGCTGAGATAGTTGGTGTCCAGCCTGAAGAAAAGGTGACTCTGGGGTGACCTTATTGCAGCCTTTCAATATATAAAGGGGGCTTATAAGAAAGATGGATAGAGACTTTTTACGAGGGCCTGTAGTGAGAGGACAAGGGGCAACATTTTTAAATTGAAAGAAGGTAGATTTGTATTGGATGTAAAAAATAATTTTTTTATCATGAGGGTTTGGTGAGACCTTGAACAGGTTGCCCAGAAATGTTATGGATGCCCTGTCATTGGAATTCTTTAATGCTAGGTTGGATGGGGCTTTGAGCAACATGATCTA
Organism: Tetrax tetrax; assembly: GCA_009806455.1. NCBI lineage: Eukaryota > Metazoa > Chordata > Aves > Otidiformes > Otididae > Tetrax > Tetrax tetrax. The sequence goes on from WHYT01014142.1 coordinate 137,071, forward strand.
GTGAAAGATGTCCCTGCCCATGGCAGGGACTAGTTGATCTTTAAAGGTCCCTTCCAACTCAAACCATTCTATCATTCTGTGATATAGAAAGTAAATTTGTCATATAACACACTTACTAGGTCTTTTCTTGTCTCTTCCACATATTTTGTAAACCTAGATGACTAACATATTTCTTCAGAGGTTTAAGTGATCAGTGTCATTTAGAATTAAGCCCCAGGCATGATGCAGGTAAACATTTTGATGTATTTGCATGAGTCAACTTTCAAAAGAAAAATATTGTTGAATCTCATCTTAAGAGGTCACATCCACCGTACTGCATTTGCATTGAGATTAGCTTAGAAAAGAGAGACTGTTGCCTCAGCTGTTTCCTGAGAACCTTGCAGGTGATGCTGGTCAATAGAAAGGATCATAATCACACTTACCCTAGCAGAGACAGGGAAATCAGAGTTAACTGCAGTAATTGAATGACAGGAGATTAACATTGCTACCTGCCTGAGGGCTAGCAGGGAAATATCTGTACAAAAAGATTTAACCTCTAAAATTGTTGTCATTATCCAAAAAGCAATAAACCAACAAACTCTTTAAGAATTCAAATAACGTGTAGGGTTACACATCTCAGCTTTTCTCCAGTACAGGGAAAACAGCTTCCGTAAAATTGTATGCACTTCCCTGTCATGATCAGCCTATAGTTGTGCTGGGAGCTTCAGGACACCATTTACTATCAGCTATTTTTCATATACTTCCACCTGTAGCATTGCACCTACAGGGTAGACTGAGAGATAAACGAAAGCTTCCAGTATCCAGAGATTACTACAGAAGCAAGAAATGTGCTATGTTCACAGATAAAAAAAAAAGGTGTTAGGATTCTTATAAGCAAGGCCCTGTGGTATCCTGCTTGCTCTTGCAAGTATACACCAACAGAAACTCAATCAAATCAGTATTTCTTTGCTGTCTTCATGTCTGTTGTCAAGGGGGAGTCTGGATGGTCAACAGCTCAGTCAGTGCTAAGAGAAATGCAGGAAAAAATGGATAAAGTATTAGTGACTGTGTTGTGTCTCATTTGCTATTACCTCGGTGTGATCTAGAAGTTGGATGTAAGCACTTGGCATTTTGATATCTTTTTCTGAACTGATTGCCAAGTTTGGTGTAGACAGTTTTAAGGTCCTACAGAGGCATAGAGGATCTACAGGTAGACTGAATTTGTGCTGCTCTTCAAAATATCATTGCCAAGCCACACTGCATGAATGTTACAGGACCTTCTGTGGCAGTGATCTCAGCTGCAATACCAGGTCAGGGATCAGACTGAATTTTAGCCCACGCCCTGGTCTGGCTAAGGTCAAGCACTAATCTAGCCTCAGAATTTTCCATTTTAATACTAGTGCTTCTGTTTTGCTATAATATGTTCCCATTTTACAGGTAGGTCTCCATCTGTGTATTTGCTGAAACTTAGAATTTCAAAGCTGAATGCAGGCATAGGTCACCCGAAGAAAACAGAATCTCTAATGCAGTGCAACAGATTATATAAACAAAGAATTTATTTGCCTTATGAGGACAATCAGATTCAACGGATGAAAAAGATTTGAAAAAGTAAGTGTAACCCTGGAGGTAACAGAATCTCTCATTTTCCTCTCCCGTTCAATCACTGAATAATCTCTAGTGACGTGGCAGTGGCACAATACTAAAAATTTATCCAGAACAGGACATTTTTGTACATTTTATGTCAGTTGACATTACTTCTCAGAGTTTTACTGTGTCTACCAGGTATATCTTTGCAGTCACGTATTCAGCTAACAATTCAAGCAACAATCATTTCAGATTAGGTGGATGAAGAGAAAAACAAAATAAGATTTCCTAGTCAGATAATATTTTTCAGCTTTTATGTAACCTCCTCTAAACAAATACTGTTAATTGACTTAATTCTTAATATCCTTGTAATGCAAATAACTATCATCATCCTACATCATTTACAACAGGAGAAATTTGAGCATCGAAGGTTAGATTACTGCTCAAAATCTCATGAATTTGTATGGCAAGTTTAATTCAAATCTGTAGAACTTTATTATATGAATTAATCATGATGTCCTTCTTCCTTCAGGACAAAAAAGCTGCTGTACTCAAGGAAATAATGGTTGCCACAGTATGGCAAATACAACATAAAACTATACTGGACCTGTAATTCGTTAGAATAAATCCCTTTTCATTATAAACTGCATCATTTAATGGAATTCAGAAATTTGATGCTGTCCAAATTAAAACAAATTTGAGGTTCCTTGTTTTTTGAAGTAGATGTTGCAGAGCTTTGTTCCTCTGATGTTTAGTATAGCAACTACTTTCAAACTAAGTTTATTTGTAGCCAGTTTATAAACTTTTATTCCTGATTTACTCAAAGACTCATTCTTCTTTGATAGTTGTCTTCTCTTCATACTGGGACACCACAAACAGATCACCTTCTGTCCCCACATTCCTAGAGGGAACTTGTTTAGTTCTTTTCAGTTCCTCCAGTGACCTAGGCTCTTCATGTTTGCTGATCTCTTCTCCTTGGTATTCAGTGACAGGATGTATGGGAATGGTTCAAAGCTGCGTGAGGGGAAGATCAGACTAGATATTAGGAAACATTTATTTGCCGAGAGGGTGGTAAAACACTGGAACAGGCTTCCTGGAGAGGTGGTTGATGCCCCATGCCTGTCAGTGTTGAAAGCATTTGGACAGTGCCCTTACTAATACCCTTTAACCACCTGAAGTGGTCAGGTAGTTGGATTAGATGAGTGTTGTAGGTCCCTTCCAACTGGAATTATTCAATTCTATGCTATCCTACTGATGTAAAAATCTAAACACAATTACAAACATCTTTTTGCTATACATAATCTCATGCTCAAAAGTAATCAGTGCTCTTGATACTGTGCAAAATGCCTGTGACCAAGAATATGCCCAGTTGCCATCAGTAATGTGTAGTCATAGCAAAAGCAGCCCTGCAAAGGTGCTGTCTTTCATTAGTTGCATTTCCTTGCTTCATAGGCAATGGGCCACTCTGGTGGCAAGGGCATGTGGTGGCAAAAGCAACACTGGTGAACGACACTTCATAGTACTTTCCTCTTCTGTTTCTCCCCTGTAATAACTCTTTTAGCTTTCTGAAATTATGAAAAATTCAAATAAAAAAACCAGTTATTCAAATTATAACCCTTTTTGGTAATCATGCTGGGGACTGTGTATTCCATCTGGGAAATAATTTCTTAGGAGTTCACTGGATGTTAGTAGAGGACCAACGCTTCAATGCATTAGGAGTTTTTTTCATGTTTCTGTCTTGTTTGCAGTGCTTAACTCTCTTGCTTATTGTTCTCTTCAGAATCTGAACTGAAAACAAGAACATCAGCTCTAGGATGACATCTTAAATCCCTGTATCTAAATTGGGACCAGATTTTTGGAAATGGGTGTATAGAAATGTGCAAGGGTCCATTATATAAAATACAACTATTTTACACTGAGGACTTCATGGATGACCCTGCTTCAGATGTAATATTTTATTCCTTTATGGGAAATACTTACTCAAGACCTTACAGCTGACCCAGGGCTTTGTAGGACTTCTGTATATGCTGGCTTTAGGCCAATAGGAATACACTACAAGTAGGATTCAAAGGTTAAACAAAAACATATATAACCTGTCTTCCTTTTCACATTCGCTGCCTTCTCTCTCTAAGCAATGACCAAAATCAAGGGATTTCCATGTGAGTTATAAAACAAAAAGCAGGCAACTTTGTAACTTGTTGGGCAATTTCCCATTAAAGCATTTTCTCAGTGCAGAGTGTGGTTTCAGCAAGATTAGAAGCTGTTAATTTTGCCAATTTTATTTTAAGCATGGAAAAAAATAAGAACAAAATATCCAATTTCAGGTCAGATCTCCATGCCTAAGCTTCTACATCTTGATTCTTGTAAAACGTATCTTCAGGAAAAAACACTGCTTCACTCAGGCAGATCAAGCTCTCTTACTGGAGACTACATCCCCATGCTCCAGTGCAGGAAGAGTGGTGGCTCTGCTAGGGAAGGACATGCAGTGAAATGTAGCCCAGCCCAGACATCTAGTTTATAGAGAAATAGGCAGAATGAAGCTGAACTATAATTGCCTGAAGGCATCTACCTGTGATCAGGTATTTTTACAGTCCAGAGTCTTGTCTGGAAGTTTTTGATAATTTGTTTCGGTTTTGTTGAAGGTGATAAGAAAGAAATTGTAGAAGGATTAAAAATTCTGTCACAACAGAAATTCAACCCAATCAGTTCTATTGTTGCATTACTTACACATAAAACCAAACAATGGCTACCAAAACACAGTCACAAATCAAATCATTCTCAGTAATTTCTAATTCTGTCTTGGGTAAAACCAATACCTAATTGGCTGCAAACCAAGACAAAGATAAAAAAGTATAAAGACTTGGTTCCTGTCCTTCAAAGCCACCACATATGACACTGCAGCTCTCATTGCCTGAAAAACAGCATATAAGCTCTGTAACAAGAGCCCTCATCCAGCAGCAGGATGTTTATCTGGTAATTATAGGTTCTTCCAGCATTCCCATCTCAGAGCACCTCCAGTATGTCGTTCATTGGAACTGGTGGAAAGATCATTTTGGACAATAGAAGCTGTAGCAACAGGGCAGGTAGTATGGGAATCTGAGGGATGGGAGGGCTCTTAAAAACCTGTGTTTTTGCCAGAGGCAGAATGAAAAATAGTGCTGAGGAAGACTCAGTGGATAAAATGCCCAAGAGCAGCTGAAGTTTGGTTTTTTTGGGCGCAGGTGGGTGAGTGGGTGGACGGATGGGGGTGGGAGGGTGCTTGTGGTGGGGGGTGCGTGTGTGTGAGAAAGAATGTGTGAGTGTTGGCAGAATGCAAGACAGTGACCCACCCTCTAGCAAAAAGACCCTGAGTAATTCACAAGGGAAGATAGTCACTGGTATCATACTACGAAAATAACCTCATGAACATAATGCTTTGGATTTCCTTGTGCAGTGTTCTTGTCTTAGCCTAAGTGAAACTCTGTAAGGAACATCTGGAAGAACTGTTTTCCCAAAACATACATTACACACGTAGGGAGCTCATTGTGTTCTTTTTTGCTTTGGGTTATAAGATCACATTTCTACAAGTATTTATTAATGTACTTCAGACATAGCAGAATTGAGGCAGGAATATAGGAGCATAAACCCATCGCAGTCAGCTGGAGTCTTTTCATCCTCGTGGGCTGATCCAAACTCCATGGGTGAAGAACTGAAAATACAGGAAGAAACGAGGTAGGCAGAACAGCATATTGACTGAGACTAGATAAACATACACATTTTTCAAGTGTCAAAATAGTTCTCATTGTTATGCTTTGAACTTTCAGCAAAATGGGAGTTATTTAAAAATAATCTGGAATCACTCATCCCATATTATGGTAGTAATAGACCCTTCATTTGTCCTCATGAAGTAAAATGTTACTGTAGGGACTGTTAAATTTGTTGCTGCCTCTGTCAGTCAGGATCTATCAATCATGCTGTAAAGCCCTAAACAATTCTGACTTAGTGAAATGGGAATAGGAAATAGAAGCATGATCCATTTTGTTGCTATTCACTTAAGTTCTTTGCCTGTTCTTGTTCCTCAAATTGCTTTAGGAAACTCTTCTTAATTTTGTTTTAGGTAGGAGGAATTAACTTCACATATACTACTCCTTTTGTATACTGTAGGGGGGTTTAGTAGCTCTGTTTATGGCCTGGGAAGAGCATGTGCGAGATAAATATGACAATTGGTCTTTTTTTCTTGCAGTGATAAACTCAATTGAAACCAACGGCGCTGACTTAAACCAATGTGCATTGAAGACATAGTAGCATTGTTAATACTGTGCTTTTGTGTGCCCAAGCTGTTCCTTTGAAATTCAGCAGCCATGCTGGTTACATTGAAGTACAGTAAAGAAAGGTTTCTCTCTGTTTCCTCTAGCAAAATAACTATCCCTTGTTTATGATCCCTGCAGCTTTGATCTCTCACTTTGTTCACTTCATATCAGAGAGCATATTTCATGCGGACTTACCTAAAAAGAGTACTTTTCAGTGATCAAGGATTATCTGAATAGTGTGCTGTGTTCATGAAAATAAAGTAGTATTTCTTGGACATTGGTATATGCTCTTTTGTTTCTGTCTTCTCTGCTCTTCTACCATGGAACAACTTTGTTAGTATTATTTTCGTAACAGCTTATTGATTTCTTTTCTTCTCATCTCTACTGTTCTTGGAATGCTCCAGCTGCTCATTAAAATGCCTAATGACCCGATAGCTACATTCAGCCCCATGCATTTGTAAAGTCTAAATTAGGTCCATCACATAGCTTATCATTTTATTTGTATAGAAGAAAATAAGCACTGAAAGTAACTGAAAAACAACCCAACACCTCTAGACAGGAATATTGCTAGGGAAGAAAAGTAATGTTGCTTGATCCAGTAGGAAGCTTCAGCAAATACTCCTGTCCTCTTTTCTGAAAAAGCAGGCTCAGAGACAGGCCCAGGGCCAGACTTTCCTCACCTTTTCCTCCCAGTCATCTGCCCATACATCTCTCCTTCTTCTGCTCAGGATATAGCGCCTTAGATGAGCCTCCTGGCTCACACGCCTCACAGGCAGCAAGGCTGGGCCTAGGGGTAGACCTCAGGCACTCTTAGCTTGCACAAAAAGCACATCTCATGTTTCTTGCCTTAACTTGCCAAAAATTCTTGCTACTATCCCTATCCCAATTCAAAGTGTAGGTACTTTGGATCAGGAATCCCACCTAGTTTACAAAACATCAGACAAGTCACAAGTCTTGAGCTCTAGCTTCTTGAGGCATGTTCATGTTATGCTTCCTTGAACTGCTATAGGAATGACTGAACTAAGCTTAAAAGACAAAAAAAAAAAAAGTCCTCTAGTTTAAAGAAAACCACCCAGAGAAACCCCCAAACCTCTCCTATTCCCCCCTGCCCTGCAAGGACCTCACCTGCACAGGAGACATACCTTCTGCACATGGCAGCAACAGTGCAGGATGTAGCCCCTACACCACATCCATCAGCACTCCAGAACTGAGGGACAAGAAAACCCACAGTTTAGAAGGTGGGCCAGCAACATATTTTAATCAGGAAGCTGAGTTGCAGTCAGACCATCTGGGAGCGAGGCGATTAACAGCAGCTGACACAGCCTGGAGTCAGCACTGATAGCAATTTTCCCCTCTGGCTGCTCCCTTAAAATCATGGCAGCTGTGGTGTCTATTGTCTGCCCTCCTGAACCCCTCAGGGTTTCTGGAGTCCTCTCACAAGCATATGAGTTGTTGCTACAGTAATTATCTGTCAGCATCCGGTAACTAAGAGGGTATTCCATTCCTGTTTGTCTGTGCGCAGAAACAAGTCACCAGAGGAACTGGGTTTTCTTATTCCAGTTATTATACAGATGACTATAAGCACATAGAAGAGGTTGTTCAGAGTGTAGCAATATAGCCCTACAACTCTGCTGATATTTTCTCAGTTTAATTTGTGGGATTCATGTGTTTACAAAGAAGCTGAGCCTCAGCAGAAGTCACTCTTCATAAGTCTACCTTAGTTCTTCATTTTAAGATCACATGCCACCACACTAAACCTGACAGCAGGAAGATGAGCACCAACAGATGAGTGGGTTCCTCTCCAAATGTGCAGGGAAAAAAAAAAAAAA
>WHYT01014142.1:144771-201925 GCA_009806455.1 Tetrax tetrax
CAGTTCTGCCTTTGTATCTCGTATGGTACATCTTTCTAGCTGCTTCTTTCTCCTTCCTTGCTGTGCTTCATCATTCCTCGTCTCTCGTCCTTCCTTCTCCTGGACCCCTTTCTTTACTTTTATCATTTTTAAGAATCCAGCAATCCCAGGAGCAATGGCTCCCCCTGTGATTTGCCACAATCTTCTTGTGCTGCCACTTCTCTGGTGGCTACTCTGCCTCCAGGGAAAAAAACTCCACTGTATTACTGCAGTACAATTAGTTCCCTGTCATTTTAATATATTCATTAAGCATTTCCATCACACTTAATAAGCATTACTTGAACATTAGCATATTTTTGGGAAACAGAAATAACAGGGCATGCACTTCTAAATTGCTCTGGGTATCAAAGCATGAAGCTTAGGGGTCAGGCTGTACTTAACTTGCACAAAAGTGCAGTGATTTCTTTGAAGTACTCTTTCTGGAGTAACTTACCACTGTAAGAAAGTAGAATCTAAATATTAAAATAAGGATACATGTATGGAGTGAACACTGGTAGGTTTTAGGAGGCAGCAGATAAATCCATGCTATTCTGATGAAACAATCAAATTATTTACTTGTCACCATGGAAAGATCAAGGTGCTAGGAAAGCAAGAATAGAAGTCCAGTTGAACCACAAGTCTTAGTGGACTGTTCATACTGATTGATGAAGCAGTCCCACAGTAAGCCATGACTGACTCATTGCTGCAGGTGCAGTTTCCTGCAGAAGGAGGTGGCGGGTGTAATTATAGCAAAAGACTGCCTCCTACCTTGCTTGTCGAGCTGTTCTTCAATGGGTTTTTGTTGCAGTCAAGGCAGCAAGTTGAAGCAATCGTCCTGAGACGTGTCTTTCAGCCAGATAACAACTGGTGAGCTGATAATGCAGATAAGCAGACCAAAATGCCTGTATTAAGTTTGACCTGTCAGAAAACTATACCTCTCCAAGCTACTCAAGAGAAACAGCTGACTCCCATGAGTAAAAAGATAAAAGGTGCCTCCTTCAAAGGCATAGGGTTCAGAAAGTGGCAGTCGGATTTTGGGAATGAAAATGGGTTGCCTCCAAGGCTCCCTGAGACACTATCAGAAAGGGAATGTCACACCTCCTATAGCTGTCACTGGTAAAGGACAGAGGGTACAGCAAGATGTTCTCTGTACCCAACGCAATATAGTTCATGTGTTTCCACCTCCTACTGAGGTACTGGTTTGTCTGTAGTGAGACAAGAATATCCTCTCCCATGTCATAGACAATTAATTTTACTGGGCATTTTATCATATGAAATACAGTGATCATGTTTTGTTGTTGTTGGCTTTTTACATGAAAAAAAAGCAGAGTAAAAGCAAAGTTGATGGATTTGAAAAGCATCAATTAGTTGCTTCCTTCATGCATCCCAGCATTAATTTTACCCCCTAGTGTAGCTCATTGTTTTGAGTTTTCTGAGAGATGTCACTTGCATATTGTGACATATAGTAATTATCCCCTCAACACTGCCTGCCAGGAGGTGGTGTAACACGCAGGACGAGCTGCATGATTACTGGCTGCCAAAAGTTTATGCAACAGCAATCTAACTTTTATCATTCCACTAACGCGTAACTAGCTTTATTGGTAGCATGGACTCACGGTGACTCTCTGGGATGAAGACAGCGTCTGTCACCTCCATTGGCCCAACTCCAGCCACTGCATAGTCCAAAGACTACCAAAAGCAGCTGAATGTCTCGCATTTAGTGGATGTAAGCAGACTTGTAGTGGTTAAATTATATGGTATTTCATCACAGACTGAATGGCAAGTTATGTTTTCCCTTTGGTAAGTTGTTTTTCATAGAATCATAGAATAATAAAATAGTTTGGATTGGAAGGGACCTTTAAAGGCTACATAGTCCAAACCCCCTGCAAGGAGCAGGGACATCTCCAACCAGATCAGGTTACTCAGAGCCTCATCCAACCTGACCTTGAATGTTTCCAGGGGTGGGGCATCCACCACCTCTCTGGGAAATCTGTTCCAGTGCTCTACAACCCTCATCATAAAAAAATTTATTCCGTATGCCTAGTCTGAATCTACCTCCCTCTTTTTAAAAACTGTTACTCCTCATCCTATCACAACAGGCCCTGCTAAAGAGATTCTCCCCATCTTTCTTATAAGCTACCTTTAGGTACTGGAAGGCCACTATCAGGTCTCCCCAGAGCCTTCTCCAGGCTGAACAGCCCCAACTCTCTCAGCCTGTCCTCACATGAGACGTGCTCCGGCCCACTGATCATCTTCGTGGCGCTCCTCTGGACTTGTTCCAACTGGTCCATGTCCTTCTTAATGTTGGGGGCTCCAGAGCTGGACACAGTACTCCAGGTGGGGTCTCACCAGAGTGGAATAGAAGGGCAGAATCACCTCCCTTGACCTGCTGGCCATGCTTCTTTTAATGCAGCCCAGGATGAGGTTGGCTTTGTGGGCTGCAAACATGCATTGCTGGCTCATGTTGAGCTTCTCATCCACTAGTACTCACTTTTTTCACTTTAATTAATAATTGATAAAAAAGTGTGTTCTTGTTCTTTAAAACATCACACTGGATTTCTTGAATGGGTGGCACAGGCATTTAGCTGAATTTTACCAGCATTTCGAGTACAAGGTCAAGTCACCAGAACGTGACCTCCTCTTGTCTGGCTTGACTGTCCCAAGAAATTTACTGCCGAAGCTAGAGCAGTATGGTATATTCTTGTAAGGGAATCCCAGAGCACCCACTTGTGTAGACATGTCTATTTTAGAATAAGACTGGCTTTACAGTATTTGCCTTTTTTCCATAATTTACTGTGAAAGCTACTTGTCAGCCTATCTGTCCTTTTCCATTTGAGATTTCATTGCAATTGTGGGCAGAACCGACAGGCAGCTTCCCTCTTTCATGCCATCTGCAGTTCGGTGTCATTTACTCAAGGCAATATGAAAAGACCAGCACTCCTAAACAAATGAAAACAAATGTTTTATTTACAGGAAAAAAATCTGTACACTGTGCATACATAAAAATATACAAAATCATAATAGAAAATATAAAAAGTGTTAAAATGCATACAAACACTGCTTAAAAATGTGACTCCTGTAAAATTTTAAGCTTTGCTATTAGAGTACACATTCATTTAAAAAAATCATCATACAAAATAATTCTCAAAGCTATTAAAAAAGTACACAGTCTATATTTGAATAGTTCCAATGACTACATATTATAAGAGTGATGAGATGGTATGAATAAATGTAAGGCTTTTACATACAACTCTTATTTCAAGAACAAAACTCAGAATCTGATCACTAAGCCAGAGAGAAGACATTTGTAGTGTCAAAATTCAGTCAATGATGCAGGTATGCCCAGACACGGGCTACTTTAAATTTCAAACAGTTAAATCAGGCATCCTCCTTGTGTGTGAGAGGATAGCTCCTGGGAAAGACTCAGATGCTTTCTAATGACAGCTTTCTGAATTACCTACTTCAAAAACCAATTTCCTTTATTCAATACACATCAACTTCAGTGAGCAAGAAGGGAAAAATAGTAGCCATTTATTTTTGCAGTCAATGCATTTAATATTCTTCTCAAGGTACATCTGTGTCACTGTTCAAATGGCATTTTCCATCATTAAAAACTGCTGGGGAAAAAGGAAATGAAAAACTCCACTATGGATTGGATTGGTCTACATGTGTTTTGAACTCCTGTTTCATTCCATCCGCCTCTAAAATGGCTGTGTTCAGTCTGTGCAACCATTCAGTGTAGACACTTGTCTTCATTTAAGAAAAAAAAAAACATCTTGGTTTTGATGACTTTGACAAGAGATCTACAGCAACAAGTTCAGAATTTAATGTTTTCACCAAAGAAAATGTCCTGACCAAAGACATGCAATGGTTTAGCTAAATTTATATACAGAGAGTGTAGATTAGAGTGCATAAATCACCCCCCCTCCTCTCTCCAAAGGTACTTACTTCTTAGATCATTGTAATTTCAGTGACTTTACTAGAGTTTCAACGCCATAAAACTGCACAGCAAGGTAAAAAAAAAGAAAATGTTGTAATTTAATCCAAGGAATGACTGACTAAGCTGTGAGTTTATGCTCAGGAAAGCTTTAGAACTATAAAGGAGTGGAACAATTAATATTTTTTCCTAGGAAAAAAAAAGAAATATTTTGGCTCAAATTGAGGCAAAATCTTCTATTTCTTTTTCTTGAATAAACAGTAGAATACCTTGATTTAACCATCCAAAAGCTGAATGCATAAAATGACAGAGCACCGCAAGTCAGAAAAGCTACAGAATTCACAGTGGAAAAAAGAGCATCATGAAATTCAGAACACACTCAGCATGTTTCCTTAAGCAGCTGCTGCGTTTCTGCTTTGTTCCAGCTAAGTGCAAATGTTGTCCACAGCACCAGGGCACAGAAATGAGGCTCGATAGCTTTTGAAGGCAACTTACTCCTGCTTGTCAGTAAAACTCCATAAATTGACAACCTGCATCATTGCAACAAGTGTGAAGGGAAATCCACCAGCAGAGGTATTGGTTTGGCTGATGATGCACCTCAGGAGCCGCGTTTGGGCAAACATCTCATCTGCGGTGCTGTTCCAGTTTGTTAGGGTGCGACAGCCACATGGGAGAGCTACAAAGCCATACCTGTACCTTTTTCTCATAAAACCCCATGATCTGGGTGGGAAAATGCATTTCCTTTCACATTGCCTGCATTTAGTATATGTATCTAAAAGCAGCACTCTCGCACATAATTATTATAATTAAAAGATATATGGTTCAGTGTTACTACACGTTCACTCACTATTTTAAATTTAATGAATGTGGTTCTTCCTAAAGATCTCTCTACCTTTGCGGGGGATGGGGAAATGCCCATAAATGCAAACATACTTGGTGGGCTCTTATAAAAGCCACCAACGCCAATGCCATGGAGTGTAAGCAGTGGACAGGGGTGCACCTCTGCTGGTCCTTTATGTTCTCCTGTTATTTCTGCCCCTTCTCCTCTTGCAGCAAGTGAGGGTGAGCCCTCAGATCAGGCACGCTTCCACTTGTGCCAAAAACCAAAGGAGGACAAGACAAGGGAGGAGAGTAAAATCTTGTTAAGCAGCCACAAGGTGTTTGAGCAGGCAGATTAGTGAAACATCACAGTGGAAACCAGTGTTGGGAAGCCACACCAGGGGATCCTTATTTTTTTCAAGAAGATGGGCATCGCAAGTCGGTCTTCCTCTGTGAGAGAGCAAGCGTTTGCAGCACAGCTCTGCGGCATCTTCTGAGATGTGGAAGGAGCACTGACTGCCGTATAAATCAGGATACAGCAAAGGAAAAATTTCTTCTGGGAGGGCTTGAATGCGCACAGTCCAGTAAATTAAAAATACAGAGTTCATTTTATAACATCGCATACCTGGTTCTGCATTGTAATTTAAATGATGTATTAAGTAGGTATGCTTAGCACTTATTACGTGAAACGTTATAATTTGCCTTGTTCTGCACAACAGCTATGTTGATTATTCTGACAAATTACTTAAGGAATAGTACAACATAATCCTGCTGTGGGTAGTTGAGTAATGCCGTTAGTATTTTTCATCTTCATTAAAATCAAAGTTAAAGGTTAGTGGATGTAGACCAGTCAAAGTTATATGCTTCTTTTTTCTTTTCAGAACTTGAGAATTTCCAGCTTATGGAAAAGTAACATATTCACTAGTCCTAGAAAGCTAATCAACTCGTTTCCTTTACAAACATGTGGTAGGTAAACCAGTGTGCAGGAAAGAGACATGTTTGATTGCACTGTTCAAACTTCATATGTTTTGCAAACAGGGTACGAAACATATGAAAAAATAAATTAGTTCTATGTAGGTTATCTATTCTCCACAAGATTAAATAACAGTGTTATTAACTTTAAAAATAAAAGTTGCCACCATACATAACATTAAAAAGAAATCAGTGTGTAATATATCCAGAGTCGAAGGCTAAATATGAGTAAAACCTGTTCATTTTGGCATGAACCAAAATGATTTATGGACATAACTGTCCACACAATACGGAAGTACAGTTTTTAGAGCATCTAGGCATACTTTGTATCAACAAAAGGAATCTCAAGAGGATCATAAAGCCCAAATTAAGAGACTACATGGGAAATAAGCCTAAGTCCTATGTAAAACACATATTCTTCACTTTTGAGGAAAATCATCAGACTCAAAGAGCAGAGCGAGAGAAAAAGGCTTCTGTGATTATACTCACATTACTATTGAAGAGGAAAGTCATTAATATTGTATGCACTCTTCAACTGCCTTTCTGTTGCTTCAGATAAAACACAAAAAGTACTTTCCACGACAACCACTCAGCTATTCTTTTCAGTGCCTCTTTGAGCTGTCTTTTTACTGAATGGACATAAGTAGGATATAGCTGTGTTTTTGTGCACATACTTTTCTGCTGAACTTACCCTAAGAGAAAGGGTACAGTTGTGTGAAAAAAAAAATGCCCCCAAAATATTAACCTACTGCCACTCGGAAAATCTGAAACTCATGAAAAATAATGCGTTAAATATATTAGCAACCAGGTAGATTTTCAGAGTGCCTTAGAGAATATTCTCATCATGTGTCATGAAGGAAAATACCAAATTATCTCCACATGCAATCCGTAGTCAGGCTTTTTGCAGGCATTACAGCTTCTCTGGGGTATAGTCTTCCAAATGTTAAGTAAAAAATGCTGATAGCCTTTTGCCAGAAAACTCCCTGTACTTTCTTAACAGCAGTGACTTGTGAACAAGTGAGTTTGATTTGGGTCCCAATGAAATACCTAATAAATGATGTCTGTAATCCTGAATGCTATCTTTGCTGCAGAAAGGTGAGCTCCCTGTACGCTTGCTTTCAGTGTGATGTGTGAGTGCTGCACAGCCTCCCTTGGCTTTCTCTGGATATCCTTAATCTGCGCAGACCAGGGGAAGGCATCATTTCCATCTCACTTGCACCCTCTTGATAGGTCTCCCAGGGAGAGATTTTTCCTGAATGGGTTATGAATACATTTGTTGCTCTCTAAAGAAATGAGACACTTCTCTTTTCCCTCTGCCCTATGCAGCCAATGTGAGCATGGGGGTCTGGCATCCAAAGTACATCCAGTGGTTTAACTGGTTTAGCTGTGTGTACAGCCATTTCCATCTGCACTGACTTCCTCGCCACCGTTAACGCCCCCTGTACAGCTGGAGGCCTGTAACTGAGCCTGCATACGAACGGGAATTGAAGTCTACTCTGGTCGACGACTGCACAGCTCAGAGTAGCAATTACTTCATTCTTGGAGAGTGTGAAAATCGCATGGAGCCATGAGAAATGCTGCATTGTTCAACTGGCCACCCTGTACGTGAACAACAGAGGCTGTTTCGCAATGCCAGGTTTAACAGTTAAATAAGTTCATTTTTTAAAAAATTACAGTCTAGCCTATGTGGCATAAGAGACCACCAACAAATTCTGACAGTCACACCCACAACAATACATTATATTTCTGCCTAAGTATGTCCTTTGCACCTTTCATAAGCTAAGCCTTTTTTTTTTCTTTAACTATTTGCAAAGCAGTAATAAATACTCAGGCTCAGAAAAGAAGTTCTCATGCCTGCTACTTAATTACAATTTATAGACTCAAGACTAGATTGGTCTAAGATAAAATTTTCAAGTATTCTCTTCGTGTTTATAGTACGACAGTAGTACCTTATTGCACATTGTTTCTGAAGGACTCTCTTCTACAAGTGTGAGAAATTATTTCGTTCAGGGCACTTGACAGCTTTGAACCCTGGCAAAATGACTTTCCCCTTCCGATACAGATCATCCTGCAAACCTTTGTTCATCCTCTGCACCAGCAGCTTCTCGTAGAGCAGTGGGTGGTAGGCCCCTAAGGTACAAGCTGCATCGTAGTAGAGTTCGTGGTAGTGACATAGGTCGGTCTGTCGGACTGAAGGGATGTATTCGTACACGTGCACTTCGTTACACATGGACATCATGATGAGGATACCTGGAGCATAAAGTGAAAACAAAAGTGAACCCCAGATTTCACCTTTCTCACAGAAATTTTCCTGCAGTCATCCAATGTGTTTTTCTTTCCTGCTTTGTTTTGCTGTTGCACGCCGTAAGTATTACTTCTGTAAAATCATTAAGGGAAGTAATAGTTCCTTCTATTAGAGCGGTTTTTACTTACCCCTGATACATAATGACTGTGATCCCTCTAGAGCTGAAGGGATAGGACAACAATCATAAGAAAAGAATAAAAAGCTTATAAAGGGCTCGGATACCACCATCAGCCTCCTTGCGTGAGAAGACAGCTCTCTCCCACCGCCCCCCATTTACCTTATCCTGTCCACAAAACATCCCATGCAAGAATCAAGGACCTAACGCAACTGCATGCTCATTTTTTGAGACAATTGATCAATTTCCTTGGTTTTCTTGTATTATTATCAATTCTTGAAGCTATTTAGCAAGACAGACCAGGTCTTTACATTCACTTGCAGAATACAGAACACACACATACACACAGAGCAGCTGTCTGGTGTTTTTAAGGAGCTCTGCTTGGTACTCCTACCACTTCCACAGCTAAACTCTGACCTGCCATGTACAGGAGATATAAAAAAATTCCAAGTATGCCCATTCTGTCCTCCTCTGCACTTCTGGATATCTGTGTCTTGCAAATATTTACATACATACTAATCTTCATGGCTAGGAAGAATCTGCCTGATTTGCCTTTTCCTTTTTGTACACCATGGCAAGAGGAATCAAGAACAGGAAGATGGGCCAGTATCACCTCTGTTTCTTCCCTTCACAACTTTTTGATGGTTCATTCAGATTGTTGGCAATATTAGGGTATGAATGTACTCCTAAATGTACTTTGAAACATCTCCACCTTATTACAATGTTGGTCTTTCTTAATCTGAAATTGAACCAATTCCACTTTTTCCATTCACCTGCCTCTCTCTAGGCAGGAAGACGTGACCAAGACATGACCAGCCTAAATACATGCGGAAGGGCATATAAAGAAACATCATCCATGTAGTGATGGCACAAAAATTCACAGCTTCTGACAATGTTGTGAAGAGTCTCATGGAGAGAGGCTGAGGAAGGTGAATTCCTTCTTGGAGCAGTGCTGTCATGAGGAAAAGCCCCTGACCATCTCCAGCTCAGCAAGGAGGAATCCACAAAATGCCAACCCATTTTTTCCTGCCACATCTCAATGGCAGACCATCATCAGCACTGTCAATAGCAGCTACGAAAGGCCACATAGAAATTCATTTCCTGTTTAAAGCCAGGCAAAGGCTCGCTTTGACCTTAGGTACAGTCCTAAGATGCTGCTACTCCCCTTATCCCATGCTCAAGGTCAAATCTAGACCAGGACAGATTCAGGAGAAAGACAGGTGAGTGTCTGCAAACTTTATTCTCCTACAGGGCAACTGTAAATCTGTACTATCAGAAGGTCTTTATAGCTTTGAAACAAGAGAAATCTTACTGTTGCGGCTGCACATTTTCAAAGGGAGTAATACCAGGTATTGATCAACAGCACTGTCTAAACTGCAGTATTTTCACATCAATCACAGCTTTTGGGAGCCTTTCCTGTTTCACATAGCCAAAAAGAAAATGACAAAGTAAGCCTTGGCCACCATTTTTTAAAAAAGATTTCACTTATAAAATAAAAATTATATAGAAAATGTATTGAAGCACTTCTTGCACTATTGGTATCCCTATCCTTTGAATATGACTGTAAGCTCTCAGAGGAGACAGCTGTAGAATTCTGCTCACTTTGCACTTACAAATGAGAACTGATCTAATTGTTGGTTTTGTTCTGTACAACAGCTTTGGAATCATAAAGCATCAAAGGTGTTTTGGGTAGATCTCACAAGCGAAATGAATTAACATAAAAAAAATTATTTTGGTTCATTAATTAAGCAAAGCCATTTTCTGAAGTTTAGTTTGCAGTTTGGGAACACGGAGATTTCAATGGCTTGCTAATGAAAAGAACTTTATGTTCTCCCTGCTGTCTATCATTAGATTATCAAAATGATTTTTTCCCTGCCTGATGTGTGAAGTAACTGAAAACCAATTACTTCTGTGATTAAATCTTCTTTCATCATAAATGAAAGGTTCTGAAAATGTTTTAGATTGTTCTACAGCTTTACACTCTACAGAGTCAAAGCATATAAATTTCAAAAGAAAAGTCCAGAAATTTAAGTGAACTTTAGTCTAAGCAGCAAGAAACACGGAGTCGTGGCAAAAAAAATATTTAATCCCTATTTGAGCAAAAAGTACGAGTTTAATAAACCACGTTTTTGCCTCCATGCTGTTATAGAGATGCTCTAAATTGTAGCCTGCCCAGCAACTATGTCTAGAATTGTTTGTATGTTGTTTCAGTTTTACAAATGCTTTCGTCAGCTTTTCCACTGCCAGCCTCCTTCCTTCGCTGACGGAGAGCCCACCTGCCACTCCAAGGTAACCGTTATCCAGCTGAATCAGAGGACGGACGCTGGAAAAGTGTGCAATAACGAACCACGTCCAGAAAGACACAGTAAAATGACTTCTCTCCTGCACCCAAAGCCAAGCCTGGAGCCGGTTTCAAAAGCTCTACCACCAATGTCTTAGGAAAATTGGCTCTGACGGAAAGTAGAAGCCTTAACCGGAGTGTGTTTTATTTCACTGCCACATTACTCAGCTTAAAATTAATAAAGGACGTTGCAATTTATGGGACAGGAAAACTGTCAAGAACTCTTATAATTTCCTTAATAACAGTGAAGATGGTCACGTCACTGCAAGTATGGTTCAATAATGACGAAATTTTAAGCAGTACCATTGACTTTCCTGTAAATTAGTTAATGGAGCACTTAGAAGTGGTAGAGTTTTAGTTCTTAGTGATGTGTGGATCAATGTCCCGCAGAATCAATCTAAAAGGCACGCTGGGCTATCTAGTTTAGTTCCTTGCCTTTCCTGCCTTCCAGTCCATGTCTTGAGATTTCAGATTAGGTTGCTCATAAATAACCATAATTTCTGACAGTCCACTGAAGTTTTTGCTCAGGCTGGACAATGATGTTTTAAGGAAGGAAGGAAAGACAGTGACTGGACAGGCTAGTTTCTGAGTGCTAACAGCTAATTTACAGCACTTCTTTGTTTTGAAGTCTAGGGTCAACAAACTGAAAGATGAGCAAAGACAATGAATAGAGATTACCACATACAGAGGTGTCCCTGGGCTACAGAGGCTGTCTGTCCTGCTGGAAATGGGAGCGCTCCTGAGACTTCCAGACCTGGTGCACTTTTCAAATGCCCAAAACCTACCCTGGGGGAAAACGGTGGTCGGTGCCAGACTTTTTCTCCTTTAGCACCCCCAACCAAAGAGATCAACAGTGTGGTACAGCCAGCACTCCCGTTTCAAGCACCTATGGGCAAGATCCCAGGGCATGCAGCAGCACACATTCAGTCTACATGAGCCCAAAGAGGTAGGTCCCTCCACTTAGCTGTCGCAGCCCTCAAATTCTCCCCTGGAATGATCTGCTCCTGCTTTTTCATTCAAAAAGATAAGGTGGGATAGCACTATATTAAAGATAGAAGGGAGAGAAGGCCTAAAAAAAAGATATTTTCTGAAAATAAGCTGTTTCCTTTGTATGAATAGAGTCCTCACTAAAAATAGGAAATAAATGGCTTCAGTTCTGTCCTGTGCCTTAGAGGATGTGAACCCCCTTCCACAGGGGACAGCCCTAGTGTTGTACAGCCATTCCTGAAATCTTAAGTTCACAAAATCCACAAATAAACTGTCTTTAAAAGAACAGCGGTGGTTTGAACCATGAGGACATTTACACCAGTCCATGTACTAGGATATACTCAGTTTTTATCCTCTTTGCTTTCTAATGCCATGTCTGGATTGCTTTCTTTAAGTCCCTAAAACAGAGCTGCCAACAGAGCTCTCAGGGCTACGGGTCTCACGTTCCAGTCCACGTTTTTTGGTACCACTCTAATTCAGTTTCTCTCTTCATTTGGTGTTAACGACATTACAGTGAGTTACTGACATCTGTATCCAGCAGGTATAAGTGTGCCAAGCTGCCTACATTTTCACCGACCTCAGAACTCAGTTCCCCCATCTTCCCTCTCTCCCCCAGTTACCTTCAGTGATCTTTTATATTTTTGTTTTGACACTACTAATAGCTTTGTGGCACTTACATGATCCCCCAAATATTTTCTACATTATGTCTGAATTTTTACATTTTGGGTGCAATCACAAAGACAAAGAGGTCTGCGCGTGACTGCTTGCTGACTTGACCTTCCTTCTGTTAACCTGTGTTGCTTGCCAGTCTGCTCTGCGAAATCCTACCTCACTTCCCATTTGTTATGCCATTTGTTGCCTTTACACGTCTCTTTTTGTATTATCGCTTCCTAGGTTTCTCTTCTGTGGCTGAATCTCTTTGCATTTCCTCCCACATGTAGTGGGAAACCTGCAGTTTCCAAGTTTACTTCCTTTCTCTGTATTGCCCACACAGTACATGCCTATCTACTTATTTCTTTCATCTGTGTACTTTTCACATCACTGCCTGATTCAGTATCATCTACAAGTTTGTTTCATATCTCAGGACTCCTCTACAATCATCAGCATCAGTATGAATGAAAACCAAATTATTTGATAGCAGGGTGAAGAATTGCCATATGCTGCACTTCAGTATTCAATTACTACATATAAAACAGCACAGACTGGCTACCGTATGACCTAAGGGGATATTAATGAGCATGACGAGACAGTTATTGTCCCAACACCTTATAGTCTGGACAGAATTAATCTCACTGAGATGTTAATGCTTATCTCTGACCTATCTGGTCTAAAGCACTCTTTATAGACAATGCAGGACATAAGCATTTCTAGGGTACAATTTACCTGACTTATTTTAGGTGTCTGCTTTAGGATGGGATGAATTGTTTAAGTGTTGTTCCTCTCCAGTGACTCCTGAAAAGAAGAGTCTGGCTCTTGCTATCAAGTATCTTCTCCTCCACTCTCCTATGTCAGAAGCTTTTTGAGCTTTGTGAAAAAATAATGTTAATTGGCTTTTCCAGGAGCACTGTGAGAAAACATGAAAACAAGGTGTGAGTCATCTGACCAAATGTGTCCACTGGTGCAGATACCCACACAGGCTCCTTTGCCGTCAGTAGAAGAAAGTGGGCACTTTTAGAAAGGACAGCATGTCCATTTACCCCAGAGCAGACATTTAAAAATGGATCACACAAGTCATGCCCTAGAAGTCCCCATTTCTATCTGTTGACTGTAGGGGAAGGCTGAGTGGCATCATGAAGTTCTACCTGCACTCCCAGTACAGAATGAAAATTTCACATGTAGAGGGAAACACAGGTCTCATAGTCATATTTAAGAAATGCCTGTTTTTTTCTCTAGTAAGTCTGAAGCTGACTAACACAAATATGAGCCTGCAGAAAGACATATAAAGCTAGGTGGCATGAGTCCTGCCCTTTGACTGACCTAGCCATGGACCATAAAGAGAAGTCAATTTTATGTGCAAGGATTAAGCTTGAGAGTAGATGGATTTTTTTACACTCATAAGGATTATGGTACCGGAATAGGAGTGAAAGCAGAGAATTACAAAGTATTTAGGGAAGGCCAGAAGACGTGCACAACTTAAGAAAAAGTAAAAGCTGAAAGGGAAAGCCTGTAGGCTATCTGTAGCTTTCAAATATCAAAAAAGGATGAAATACTCCTTAGAATTAATGCCGAGAGGAGTCCACGGGGCACAATGCAAAGTCTGCTTTTCATCAGTGGGCTCTCAAAAGGCTCAGTAAAACCTAGATTAACTAGATTAATTGGATTAATCAAGTAGTAGCAGTATCACGATCGTGCCTTGGGGGGTGATTGGCCAAGAACCCATTAAGCTCCAGTACAAATCAGCAGAAATATTGCCAGTCTTGAGTGATGAAGTTGCTGTGAGATCTGTCGAGGGGTCTAGAAGGAACTGTGTGGGCAGTTCAGAGTTCCCTCAGAGCAGGGACAACTTTGAAATTAGATCTGGTTGCCTGGGGTCCTGTCCAGCCCAGTAATGAGTATCTCCAAGGGTGGAACTGGAGCTGTGGAATCTTTTCAGAACTTTACTGAAGCATGGAAAATAATACTGTATGCATGACTCTGAAACCAGCAAGCAGGTGCAAAAATGACCATCAGACCTGGTCTTTTCTAAATCTGATGCTTAAGCTTTCAAACTTTTAGACCTTAAATATCCAATTTAAATTTCATAGTAAGGGAAAAGTCAGGGTATCTGGCATGATACTAGCTTTGGCAAACAGGACTGGTGCAACTATACATTCAAAATCACAACTGAAGATATTTCTGTATAGGCCACTCTAATCCAATTCTAATACCCTTGCTGGATTTTCAGAAGTCCCATTTGGATTACAACTGTGAAAATGGAAAAAATGAAAAATAATTCTGCCTGTATGGAGAAAAGTTGGTTTACAGTAGATCATTCAAAGGTGTGCTTTATGAATATTTTATCCTTGAATGGCAATGTTCCCGAAAACGGCATTGGGCAAATTAAAAAAATGATTGTGAGCAGAGAAGATTCTTTTAAAAATATTTTAAAATATGTTATTCTAAAGAAATGATGTGGCTGTCAGAGAAACAGTCAACCTGCAAGTTTGTTATAACACAGTACAATATTAGATGCTAATAAAGTATTAAGTATTTCAAAATAATATATATTACTATTTAAAAATCCTTAGAAAGACGTGCTTTTTTTCCTATTTGGCAGATTATCTGTGGTGTCACAAAGTGTTGGGTATGGTTTAAACTCAGTCCCGTTGGCACAAATAAGCTTTTACAATCTGTGCTGAAAACATTAAAACTAGAATTAAATTAAGATTAAATTCCTTGCATGGAAGGAATGTACAAATGAACATATACTATGGATTCTAATCAAAAGGAGAAAATGTTTTTCAATTTGTTCTTGGCAATTTTAATGACTCAAGAGGTTCTGAATTTCCAAAATGCATCTTTGGTACGGTACAATTAGGCATTGTGGTTAGGACACTAATTTAAAAAGATTGTTCTCTAGTGTACAAGCAAATAAAATATAGTTTAATATACCTGAATACAACAGCTGCTGTATGCTTTCATACAGAATAATAAGTGTAATTCAAACATTCAGCAAGAACTCAGCATCATTTTGACAAAATGTAAGAGATGCTGAAAACATTTAAATACACATAATCTGATTATTATACTCATAATGTGTCTCATTTCACACACATCACAAATTCAGTTACAGAACACACTAGACACACTAGTACGTTTGTATTTGATAATCTGTGCACTTGAAAACATTACAAATAAACATAAAGCATTTAGAACGTATAGTTTTCTATATGTTAATCTGCTTCCATAGTCTCTCTTGATTGAATTTCAGGTACTACAGGTAAATCTGTCACTCCGTAAAACTGGGCCAAATGTGCCTGAGTTATTCTTTGGAACATACAGTAAAAGTAGTTCTGGCTTTTTAAAATACTGTATTTCTAAAAAAGAGGAGTTCTATGTCTGTGTTCATGAACTATAGTAAGTACTAACCACAAGAAAACCAAATATTTATTAAGGAATTTAATTGTCACCAAATGGCCCTGTGCCTAAGCTTCATAAATTGTGCAATACTTGTCATCTTTGACGTATAGGTACTCGCATTATATAGTACACCTAGAAAATGACATATTTATCACTTAATGTTGAATGCAAAAAGCCATGCATTAATCACAATAATATATTCTGTAATATGAGCAGAGACTGGAAAATGCTGACCAGTAATATAATATAATTATAAATGTATTATTCAAATTTGGGTAATACCCATCTTTAATGAGATTTTAGGTGCTTTAAGAGGAGAGTTTGCTCTTTTATCTCTGTATTTCAAGAAGCAGGAGATGCTCAGATTTCACAGTGCTTTTCATTAGAATAAGAATTTAAAGCTTGTGTATTTGGAGGTATTATTTGTTTGCATGATAATACTTGAACAAAACTGAGCTGGAAGGAGTAAGCACTATTCTTTTCCTTCACCAACTGCTGGCAAACAAGCTGAGTAAGTAACAGAAATAAAGACAACTCTTAATGCGTCAAATTGTTTCTCTCAGTTCATGCAAGTGTCTTTTTTTTCCTAAACAGAGAGGAGATCAGCTCCCTATTCAGCATGCTCTCTGCAGCCATTTTAAATTTAAGTTCTTAGTCATACAATGATCTGCTAATGTTGCAGTGTAATGATAGTCTTGCTTGTACTATTGTCTCGATGCATGCAAATAAAGATTAAAACAATGTTATCAACTATTAATGACACATAACAGTTTAATCTAAATGTCAACTGTAAAGCCTCAAACAAGCCTTTCTTTCTCCCAACAATAAAGTAATCTGGGCTTAGTTATAATTTTGTGTTCAGTGGTTCATGTGTTATGCTAAAAACTACAACACATCTCAAAGACTACCACCCACACAGACAACCTAAAATGTAAAAATCTAGAATACCACAGTCAGAGGTAAGCTAGCAAAATGTACTGATGGACTATGGTAAGTAGAAATTCATGGCAAATCCAGTTAGTAAACAAAAGACAGGAGCAAAATTTTCATAGAAAAGTCTGTATATAATCTAGACATTATTATAAAGCCCCTAAACTTTCCGAATGCTAATGTACCATCCCATCCAATGCACACAGAATGCTGCTCTTGAGAAACTTAAGAATCATAGAATCTTAAGGTTGGAAGAGACCTCCAAGATCATCAAGTTCAGCTGTCAACCTTACACCACAATGCCTACTAAACCGTGTCCTGAAGTGTCATGTCTACAGGCTCTTTGAACACCTCCAGGGATGGCAACTCCATCACTTCCTTGGTCAGCCTGCTCCCGTACCTGACCACTCTTTCAGTCAAGAAATTTTTCCTAATATCCAACCTAACCCCCCCCGCCACAAATTGAGGCCATTTCCTTTTGCTCTATCACAAGTTATTTGGGAGAAGAGACCAACACTCACTTCCCTACAACCTCCCTTCAAGTAGTTGTCAAGAGCAATGAGGTCTCCTCTCTGCCTCCTCTTCTCTATACTAAAGGAAGCAGTTTCAGTCTTAGTCTTCAGATGACAAAAATTAGAATTAGGTTTACATAAACTATCAGCAGTATAGAAACAGTTTTGTAACAGCAGAATGGTAAAAACAGAGACTGACAATTTATCCAATTTATACACTCTCAGCCTTAATTAAAAACTGAGCTTTGATATGTTCAGAAAGAGGGGAGGAAGACTGAGTTTGTACTTCACAGTGAAAAATGTATTACTATGAAGTGAACAGGTAACACTTTTTCCTGCTGCCGAAAGATAGGGCAAATCCTTCCCTAATAACAATGACGCTTTCTCAACTGTCAATGTAGGATTGCCAAAGGAATCCAAATCCGAGATTTGGTGGTTAGATGCTTACATTTCTTCTGAGAAAAACTGAATAGATCAAAGTTCAAGATGAGAAGCAAACATATCAATACTCATTTAACAAACTCAATTTTCAGCCAAACGTGAACCAACAAATTTAACTGCAAAAAGCCACCATGCCAATCGCCTAATGCTAATGCAAGATGATGAGAATATTGTGCAGTTTGGTTTAAAAACATGAAGGTGGCAGCTGCAAAAAAAGATGCAAAAATATGCAAGAATGGGTTCTCAAAGCTCATCTAAGGATTAGATTGGGGACACAAAGAGTAAGTAATTTATAATGAGGAATGACATTAGCTAAGATAGGACATGCCACATAAGGCAAAGTTACGAGCCAGGGAAAATCCACATCAGTGTCTCAGAATACAAGCCAAAAAAAGACTTGTAGATTAAAATAAAAGGTTAATTTTACCCTGGTGAACTTCTCCCCACAAAAAAAAAAAATCTCTTATGTTTTCTTGGTCATTATTCATAGCCTTTGAGATGGATCCACTAGAAAATACCACGCTAAAGGATGACCTGCCTGTGCCAGTCCTTCCTAGACATGGTATATCCCCAGAAGTTACACCTAACAAATGGGACACAATTTGACAGGCAGTGAGTTCAGCCTACTTTCAGTGATGTCCTGAACATACACCTATCACTAGGTTGGGTAGGAAAAAATGTCCACGTAATAACAAATTTAGCGGAAAAGACTGCGATCAGATATGGGTCTGCGTGTAGCATTGTTACAGTGCAGCCTGACACTGGTGATCGATGGGCTGCTGCGAGCTGACACCCTGTTTAAAAGAAAACTGAAGACAGGAATATCTACAGGTTAGAACCTGATGGAGAGGAGGCAAGAAACTCTGTTCTTGGAGGAAGCTGATCCGTGTTGGGTAATATTCACCTCACCTGGTTTTAGACCTCCATAGTCTGTGTGTGTGTGTTGTATGTTACCGTTTCAGAAGTGGCTGGAAGTGCCATCATATTTAAAAGGCTTAAAACAGTAAGTGAATGTACACAAAATGTGGTATTACTAAAGCATTCTAGACTTGTGCCTTATTTTGTACATAACCTGTAGAGCACAACCCGTCCTGTTCTGTGCCACACTTCTCTCCCCATCCTCTCCTCTCCCCTCCTCTACAGCTGGGACGTGCACTGTGCTTTCCTCACCCCTACCACCAGCTATTGCAGTGCTATTGCCTCTCCTCAATAACATGCTGGCACAGAGCTAATGTACATAGGGTTTTGGGGAACCAATAGCTGCAAGAGGGAGTTATGCTGAGGTATGGCATCCAATACCCCAAAGGAAGCACAAAAAAATGTTCTCCCTAGCTCCCACGCAGTGGAGAAACCAGGGAAAAAAGAAGATCCTACCTCTTCTCACTCCCTTACTCTCCCCTAGAGACACAGCACGCAAGAGACTACCTCTTCCCCACAAATAACCCAATGGCCCCTTTTCTAAGAGACTTAATAATATTGTGACTTAAGTGCTTTAATACAGCAATTAAGAATGTTAAAAGATTTCCGTGACATCAATCACTGTTGAAGGATGGTGACTCACCGCTGCAGCACACGACCATGTGAACACATTGCACCAAGCATCCTCCCTTTGGGACGACTCAGTTTCTTATAAATAGTTTAAGTGGCAGAAGTAGACACAATTGTCAGGTGAGAAATGTAATTACTGAAGAAACAGTACTAAGAAACAGCCTAAGATCACCCAAAAGCATTCCTGACATTCCTGAAAGGAAATAGTCTGATGCTTCCATGTTTTAATTTATACGTTTGTCGAATTTTGTAAACTGGGGGTAAAGTGGGTTAAAAAACTTGAAACAGAAGTGCTTCATTTGATCCAGAACAATTTTTTTTTTACCTTTTCTATGTTACTGGCAGCAATAGCGATGTGAGGAACTGCTGCTCTTCCTCTGCAAGTAACCGCAGCTCACAGAGGGCTGCCTGACTTTCTGCCGGTATAAATATGAACAAACTGGATCCTTGTGCAGGGTCTGTATTCATTCTAATTGCAGAGCACTGCACATAGATTTACAATGAGTTATTCTAATAAAGTGATTAGAATCACTATGGTCCATGCTATAAAGAGCTTGGATTCAGGGATGCAGGTCCCTCTGCCTGTGAAAATTCATGCCCTCTATTTAACAACAGCCTATATTCCTTCATGTAGCTGTTTTAGGCACAACGGTAGTGGCCATTTAATAAATCATTTTCCCATATCTTCTTGAAATTAAGACACTCATCATTTATCCATCCTTTCTATAAATTTTAGAGGAAATAATTTTATAAATTTTGTAACAATCCGCTCAACATCCAGGCTACGCCTTTCACACAGGTGTACTCAGTTGTATCTGCCAGCTTCAGTTCCAATATTTGCTGCATCAGTTGTTAAGAGATACCTGATCTGAAGACCAACATGACTTTCCAGATTTCTGCCAAACTGTATTATATTTTTTATGCTTTATCTTGCCCTTTATGTCCACCTTTGACAACAGAGAGTTGCTGTTTCTGTACTATGTCCCAGTTTATATTACATTACACGTGCAATGCCCAGACATCCATGCAATAAGGTTACTAAAATAGTATTAATCCCTATTAAAATATTCAAAATCCATCTGTAAGAACAGTAGCTAGTTATCAAATGAGGTGGATATGACTCCCAATAAGCTTGTCTTACTGCCTTGTTTTCTTAAAGCTAATAATAGCGTTACCAAAATGTCTGAGCAACTCCTTTGGAAAAGAACAATATAAATAAAATACCCAGTAGAGGTGAAGGAGCCAAATTTGCATCTGTACACACAGAATATATTTATCTATACAGCTTTTATTTTTAATGTTTTTGCTTGTTTAATGATTTATATTTTCAAAGCATTCTCTGCTTGAAGGATATTTTTTGTCAGGAACATTTAGATATGAGGTTGAAGATTACTGTTCTATTCTTATAGTGAAATTAACTCCACTTCTTCAAAGAAAGCTTTTGAAGTGTTTCTTATATATAGTGGAAGTACAGATTGACAGCACAATGATCCTCTTCACTATTCTTTATAATCAGCAGCTGTTAACCTATTTTTATCAACAACTTCATTACTCCAAGAAATGCTTTTGCAAAAAGGGAATGCTGCTGGTGAGATCATTCCACACAAGCAGACTTATGAATTTTTACAAGCACATTCCAAAAATCTCACTTCAAGAAGTAACCAACTGCCAAGCCATCCTCCTACATGCAAGGCCTTCTCCTCCTTCCACTCATGCTCCAGGTAAGCACAACTCACTCAGGTCATAGATGGGCATCTCCCAGACACCTTTATGTCACCCTTCTGAGAGCCTTAGCACCCGCCCTTTGGCCTTTGGTGGGCTCCACAGTGCCATGAGATGCCACTACTGTATACAGAACCCAAGATAAGTGCTCAGAAGCACCTTTCCCATGTTGGATTCTATCTCAGGTATCATCATGTTCAGATTCAGACAGAAAGAATGGCAAAAGCATATTCTGCCTGCAGCAAATACACAGACAAATATCACAACATCAAGGAAGAAAAGATGGAGTTTCCAAAGAAGATGGTATTTGGAGCTCTGTTGCCCTCTGTGATTCTAGAAGAATGAGCAAGGAAGATGCTGACTCAGCCTTGCTACTGTGACTACTTGCATACTTTAGACATTGGCAACCAGGACCTGCTTGGGTAAGTTGTTACGTTGTATAAACTGTGGGCACAGTGCCAAATTATCTCACAAGAAATATGAAGGAAGGACCAAAAAATACAGTGAAACTCTATTCCTTCAAGTGTAAGAAGAAGGGGGATGCCTTGGGCACTTTCTGATTGAGCACTGGAAGCCACAAGAGGGTATGGAAAATCCCATTCCTTGACCTGTGTAGGGAATACATCTTGGCCTGTCAGACTGCATCCTCTCTGTATGATCCACCACATGCTTTCACTTTTCATACAGCATCTCTGCTCTATGGTCCCAACAAAGAACTTCAGAATTGAGTAGGTTCTCAATAGATAAATATGGAATAATACTAATTTCTCACAGATGTATGTATGTTTTATAAATCTGGTATGCATTATATGTACATGAAGGGCACGAAAGCAGAACATTAAATTCACCCAACTATTTCATAGTTCTCATACCGTGTGTTTTAGCTAGTCATGGTTCCTGTATAGAGCACCAAGAGCAAACAGTACATGTATATGGACTTGATCCTTGTACAATGTGTACAATGTACACATTTACAATATTTAATTTTTTTTTTTTTAATCCAACATGTCTACCAGGCCCCTCTTTGATACACCTACCGATAAAACCTGAAGAAGGAGGGTTGGGCTGTATCTTCTCTTTAGTGTTCTCCTGAATGATGTCCCAGAGCTGCCATATAAACTTTGGATGGAGAATGTAAAACGGCTGGTTTGGATTCTTCCTGCGATGCTGTACGTAGGGAGTGAACAGATTGTAGTCTGGCTTCTTATACCACTGGGAGGAAAAAAGTAAGAATTGTTGTAATCTTATGGTATCCAATGTGTTTTGAACACTACATGCAAAATAACTTAAACTAGAATCACAGAATGGTTTGGGTTGGAAGCGACCTTTATAGGCCATCCAGTCCAACCCCCCTGCAAGGAGTAGGGACATCTCCAACTGGATCAGGGTGCTCAGAGCCCCGTCCAACCTGGCCTTGAATGTTCATCAAACTAATTTCATTTGGGTTCCTCAAAACAAAAGCTAAGGTAGCAAAGCAGCCTGCATTGGTGGACGCTTCGAGAAAGCCAGTTCTCACTGTGGGCTACTCTGCTTCCTTTCTTCATAGATACCTCCAATACACAGTTCACTGCAGCGGGACAAGTGGACCTCATCTCCCACTCACAGGCCCGTGTTAAACAAGGGGTCCAAAGAGCCTTGACACAAGATCCAGGCAAGGGGGCGAACCTTCCTCTGAAAGCAACCCTGTCGCTGCTGGCAGCGGTGGCAGCACATGAAGCAGGCTGATGGCAGCCTGCGTAGGAGACAGGCAGCCTCTGGCATCTGTTGCTAAGGAAGTTCAGCAGATGAAGGCTCACTTTCTACTTTGCAGCCTGCTCCGCTACGCGCTCCCCTTGCCAAGAGCCATCAGATCAACTGGTCCACTGGAGCTGCAGCACCAGCCAAGGCAAAGAACACTCCAGGGAGAACCAGATGGATGCCTGCTGCTCGCAGCGAGAGGGTGGGTGGCAGGGCACAGGTGGCTGTGGGGGAGTGGATACAGACTGGTGGGGAGGAGGCCCGAGAAATGGGGAAGGCGCCAAGAGAGGTTTTCATCAGGGTGTTGCATTTTGTCTGGGAAGGCAGAGGGGAAGGTGGGAAAAAATCAGATGCAATTCTTCACCTTTCCTGATAAAACCTCCTTCTGAAATCTAGCAACGCTCCCTCCGTGCCAAACACACAGAAAACTCAGTTATGTGAAAATAGCAACATTTTATCAAAAAAACCTTATCAACCATCTATCCTAGCATCTCAGGCCAGTCCATTCCAGTACAAGCACTGGCTACTAAAAAGCTTTTGACCAATAAACCAATTTGACCAATTTACGCAGAAACAGCATGAGACTTTGGGGTTCATTGTGACAAGTGAGAACCAGGAGGCTGCAGCACTAAACACATTCATTTTTCCCAGTGCTTTCTGATTGTTTGGGAAGGAAGGTCCAAGCAGACATCTTACCACGTTGAGATTTGCAGAGTAAGGGGCAGGATCCCAAGCTACTAAGATAACGTCTTTGTACAAGGAGCTGTCGACAAAGTGATGGTTTGGGTTGGTGAGAATCTGCAAACACAGATGCAAAGAATTGCACAGCGTTAAAAGCAAGTGGGATCCAGAAAAATGGCAAATTCCTTCTCTAAAATGAGCAGTCCTCCCCCTACACTGCTGTTTGTTCCGCTTTAATTCTGGTCGATTTTAAGCACCTTGTTTTGTTAAGAAAATGTATAAAAAGGAGCTTAGCTGTAAACAGCACTCATGACAGCTTCAAGTAACAGTATGCTGAATTACTCTCCATCTGTGATGGGACCACTTGAGATGCTGCATAATTGTGTATCAACACTGCTGGGTAATCTGGAACTGGAAAGCGAAAGCTATAGTATTTCAGACTGCCCACAGGATCCTGTTCCTGGACACAGAGCAGCCACCTTTGAAAGGCTACAGTCCCCAAGGATAATGTGGGTTTTTGTGTTTTTTTTTCTGCTCCCCTCCATTTTCTTGCTTTCTCATTTCAACTGCAAGGCAGTCGTATTTCAAGTAACTCCAAAAGGCCAAATTAGACTATGACTGTAAAAGCTTAGAAAAATGATTCCAGGAACAGGCACATGATAGGGCTAATTTTGAAGTAACTGTCATATTGCTCTGATCTACTACTCCCATGTAACTCCCTCCCCCATCTCCTGGTAGTCTGCCTGATCCTCCCACCCCACTGGAAGTTTCCTTTTCACTCCTGCTGACTTATCCCTTCCTGGATCCTCCCTGCCTAACCAGATCTCTCTGATCCCTGGTGCACCCAATCTCAGGCAGGATTGCGCTGAATTATTTCAGCATTGGTTGAAACAGCATGAATTTGGCTCCAACTGTTAAACTAATCAACATTCCAGACAAATAAATTCATACTAATTTTCATTTCCCTTTAGGATCCAATGAGCCATATTTGATTATGCATATTTTTCTTCAGAAAAATAATATTGTTGCCATAGCAATATTCTTTCTACCATAAACTTTGAGCTTAATGACTTTCCAT
This sequence comes from Tetrax tetrax, assembly GCA_009806455.1. NCBI lineage: Eukaryota > Metazoa > Chordata > Aves > Otidiformes > Otididae > Tetrax > Tetrax tetrax. The sequence goes on from WHYT01014142.1 coordinate 168,974, forward strand.
CAGCCTTCTACAACAAGAACAGAATTAGTCGTGCTGCCATCAGCATCCCCAACTTCATTTCTCAGAGCAGTTTTCGCCTGAGAACGCAAACTCTTTCTTTGAGAATACAGAGTAAACAGACCAAAAGGTCAAGCTTTTAAGAGCTTGGTTCCACAGTTATCACACAAAGGAGCTCTTACTTGCCTTTCAGTAAGCAAGAGTCCTTTGGAGGTGTTGCCCACACAAATTTCGCTCTTAGTGAGCCTGCATTCATATGTATGAGATGAGTTTCTTATGAAATAACAATATCTGTTGTGGCTGCACCGGCTTCCTTCATGTCCTTTGGGCTTTCTCAGCAGAAAACATGAGGGAAGAAGAGGGCCACAGCAGCCTTTTAATCAACTGAATGCAGGCATTTGCAACAGGTAGGAGGGAAGGAGGGTCAGTAAACCTGTACGGGTAATTCACTCATCTTCAGTATTGGTAGGGAAGGCAACTTTAACCAAGGGGGCTGTGCAGATTTCTTTCCCAGGGAGGGAAGGCCAGGTTCTCAGCAGGTGGCCAGAGCATCATGGGTGGCTTCTGACCTCTCTGAAGGAGCAGACAGGTGGTGAGAACACCAACATTTGTGAGGAAGCTGTGCGAGCTGACCTTGCTTGAATTTTAGCCATGTTTTGAGAGGCATTGTGGAGAGCAAGCAACGTACAGCAGAGAAGACCACGGGACCCTTCATAACCACCATAGCGGGAGTGAACCACAGCAGCTCTGGGAGCTGGGAGGAACCCAGCCTTCTGTGAGCAGCAGAGAGCAGCTAATTTACCCATTTAATCTCTCTGAATTCGCTGGGGAGCTAACAAAGCTCAGATCACTCCCTGGAGGCATTTCTCTCTTCTCCTACAGGGAGCCTAGTGAGTTTAGTCAACCAAATGAATTTTCGAAACCTTCCTCCTTGCCCGGCACAGGAGTTTAGGTATGGTCAGCAACTAGGCTAACAGTAAAACAAAGAACAGTCAGGAAAAAAAAAAAAAAAAAAAGAAGTAAAATAAATGACATTAATATCATCTCTGATAACTTGATTTCAGCACTAAATCCAGAGTAAGATAATTCTGCTTTCTTCCCCTGAGCAAAAAAAAAAGGGGGTATATTTGACCCAGATCACTTCAAAGATCCAGTCCCTCCTACAGTCTCACAGAGAGCTACAAAATGGTGTGAAGGGTATGACAGTGAACAGTCTTCTCTGTGGTGGCAAAGAACGTGAACTTATGCACACAGAGAACACGTCCACCAAGGATGGACTTTGCATGGGCAGTCACTCAAAGAAGAGGAAGAAAAAAATGAATTAATAAGAATTTTGCTCTCATTCAGCAAGAATCAGTATGTGCAGAGTGTGCTACACAGCCAACCATACTACTGGTGTTGACTAATTAAACTCGCCATTTCAGTATGCCACTAAATTTCACAGTAATTCTTTTGTTGCTTTTTGGCTGCATTTAATAAAGAGGAAGGAGGCTTTGTTTGCCCAAGACCAGAGTTCAGGCTTTTTCCAAAATTGAAAAACTACTCTTATCCATAAGGTGTCACTATAGCTCAATGCTGTGCATTATTTGTTGACATCCCTATGCAGATAAGCCCATTTTCTGTTTCCATTCAAATTAACAAACTCACCTCAGGTGTAATATCCAGTGTACATTAAAGTTTTTTACTAGTTCATTCCAAATTTTTCAAGAACAACGACTTGCCTAAAGTTATGTATTAAGACAACTTAGTTCCCATTTCTTTTGCCTTCCAGCGAGGAAATAATTGGGGAACCAGAGAATATGAGAAAAGAGCTTTGAGATCCCCACAGCCTGGGCTTTGTGAAGATCCCGGAGGCAGTGTGCTGAGGTGGTCTGTACTGACAGCTCTGGCATCCTGCAGGGCCTCTACAGATGAAGGACACATGAGAAACTTCACAAACCAATTCTTTGAAACAAGGGTATCAAGTAACTACTGCAATCACTCTGCACTGACAGCAGTGTGAGCATCCCTGTAAGGGAGAACTCTTACTTGCTGTACACATCATGACTGTTAAATCACTACATCTTTTGCAGATTATCCAACACTTTCTCTGAAGTTATTAATTTAATGTCATAGCGTACAGAAGTGACATTGACCTGAATTCACAAAAGAAAGATCTTACCTGAGAGTTAATGATCCGCATGGTTGTTTTATTTCCAACATCTTTTTCATAGCCACGTGTTGGAGCAGAATTAAATCTTAGAACGGCATCATGAGAATCTGGGAGCATAAATGAGGGGGTAATTTGTTTTCTTAGTAATATAGAACAGTAAAATGAAACAAATTATCTAAACTAACACATTTCTCCTAATCTCGATATTCTAAGGATGATAAACACTCTATTATGTGCAAACGAAAATACTCTTGCATCTGCCATACATTATTAACATAATTAAAATCCACCAGAAAAAAATGTTCAGAATCATCTATTAAATTACCTTGCAATATTAAATAATTCTCTCAATTGGATAAATTTAATGTGGGAAGGTTACTTGTACACCCAGTACAAACTATTTTTATTGCAAAATTCACAAACAATTACTCCATGCACAAGCATGTTAATTGCAAGGATATCTAATTGCACATTTGAATAAATAACAATGCTTAACTATAAGCTTGTGCTTCATGGTATTTTATAATACCTGAAAAACTCAGACTACCCCAAACCTATTAATCATACCGTGTGCTTAATTCTCAAGGTCAGTACAAGTCTTAAAGAGTCTCTGTAGGGAAGTCAGCTCACAAACCCACTCACACACAGAAACCTGAGGATCCCTTGGTAGCAAAGACCGAACAGAGCTCAAAGTTTCCCCACGAGCTGTTGACCTTGGAGTCGTGCAGAATAGAAAGCAGCTATAGGTCAAATATGGTTTGAGGGCAGATGCTATGTGCAAGCCTCAGCTGGATAAAAGATAATCACCCTTCTAGTGCCTCTTTTAAGGGGATCTCAAAGCCCAAAAGGTGTGAGGAAGAGTAAGACATTATCTGTTGTCCAGAAACACTCTGTCCCTGTCAGTAGCCCCCTCGTCGGTCTACTTTTGTCCATTCTATCGATGGAAACAGAGAATATGATTCAGGCCAAAATGGGCATGTAATGCCTTAGCCCACAGGTAGTTTATACAGCTGTTTCTCTCTAGTCGCTTAAAATGTCGTTGTTTGTAGCTCAAAACTGGAGGAGGCAGAAGTTTCCAAAGATAACCAGCATGCTTCAATGGAGCTCAGACCTGATCCTATCAAACTAGGATCTTCCATCCTTTCACACCTTTACTCTACACTTCTTGTACTCCAGACAAGAAAATGTCATGTGACATGAAGCCGGCAGTCCAATCTCAGGCATACTTGCTTGCTTTAACATGTTGTGTCTGAAAAGAGAGATTTGTGCCAAACGTCCACCGAGCCCTATTCCTCAAAAGCTAAGATGGAGTGGAGGCTTTTTCTATGTACCTATGCCAGGACAACTGTAGCCTCCACACCTAGCCTTCCTTTGCCTGAACATAAGCATCTTGACTGTGCAGGAGCTAGAGGACATGAAGTCAGTAGAAGCTGCAGGTAGTCCACATTTTTGGAGAAGAAAAACAAAGGTCTATTATACTTGAAACTTCCTTATGAATATAAGAACATGAAGTTGGACTTGGACTTACATTTGACAACTTTTTGACAATCTGTTGACTGAGAGTTGGGAATTGGGATGGGAAATGGGAATTGTATGGTTTATAACTTAAGAAACAATGTGCTGCATTTCCAACGTTATTAATCCTGGTTCTTCATATCAAGGGTAAACAACTTTCCTTCAAAATAAAATATATTCTTAGGTCACAGCCTAACACTGATAACAGCTGTTTTTCAGTCAACTGATTTCAATCTTATCAAGTATTTGGAGATAACCATTTTAAAGATATAAAAAGTTTGGATTTTGATCATGGATCCCTTCCTTGATGATGCCAAAATAACTAGGTCTACCACTAAACAGTATGATCATAATGGGAGTGTTTGCTGTCTTTTCACAATATTTCCATACCTAGCTTCATTCAAAAACAATCGGGGGGTGGGGAGGAAGGAGGGCAAAAGGCAGAACACAAATTAACATTTCTGTCTGCGTTTCTAATAGGAGCACAGAAGAGGGAGCTAAAGGCCTACGAAGAGAAAGGTCCTCTGCTGCTGCTCTCTCAAGCCTTTTTTTTTTTCTTTCGGGAGGATAAATAGTAAAAGCCTTTTGCCTGCAGCAACTTCATCAACCAAGGCCCATGGCCCAAAAACCAGACTTCATGCATGGGGTGTTTTTCCTCACTCCCTAGTAATGCTGACTTTACCATGCCTCTGTGGACACGGAGGTGCTGTGCTCCACCAAGTAGCACCAGCGGCCACCCAAGCTGCCTCCAAACCAGCAGGTTTGCTTGCATCTTCCACCAAGAGCTGGTTGCCCTGGAGCCAGCTCTGGGAGAGGACAGTCTTCTCCTACAGCTGTGCATGCAGAGGGAAAAAGAGCATCTTGAATAATCTGATCTTTCTCTTCCCAGTCAGGCTCTTCTCACTTTTCCAAGGGGTAAAGGGGAGCCGGAAAGGCACAGCCAAGAGCTCAGCTGTAACACAATATGGACTCTGTGGGGGAAGCATAACTACTTCCCCATAGGAACAGTAATACAAACAGATGCTGGAGTTTCCACTTTCCATTTTAAGTGGGAAACACCGGCACCACGTCTTCAGCATACCAGCACTTCCCAGGAGCCGCACTGACCACGAAGACCCATAGATCTGCACCAGGCCTGTCTGGGATAGGTGTCAGGAGTCAGTCGGCCCTCAGGTTCTGGGCTAAATTCTCTGCTTAGTCACAAGTACCTGCCCATGGCCTGAAGGACACCTAGAAAAAACCTGTGACTCCTGCTGCCCCACACACTTTCCTGTACAACAGGTAGCAGAAGATCTGAAACTTCAGTGTAGGCCTTACCAGACAGCAGCTCCTCCCTTTAAGTGGCATCAGATGACAATTTCCCAATTAAATCAAAAGCTCTTCCTCAGAGAATGGCATAAGCTTTCTGTCCCCAGAGAGTTCCTGAGAAACCGGGTACACACAGGAGCACACAGGCCCTAGGCACCATGTCAAGCACCCAAATCCACACCCGGGCTGCACCTGAGTGTGCAAATACACCACGGCTCACGTTGTAATACATAAACATGTCACAATGTGCTATGGATTCTCCACTACAGCACTAACCCATACTGGTGTAAACTGGGTGTACTGGGGAACACTGACAGAAGATTTCATTTCAGTCAAGGATAACACATTGGAGAAAGGAGGAACTGTTAAACTTTTTCACCCCAAAGATTTCTAAATCAGTGGAGCTTTCTGTGAAATTAGGGGTCACCCTGGTGTGATTTGAGCTGCAGACTGTCTGGGCCCCCATGCTGTGCTGGAAGTCTATTAAAGTAATCTGATAATGATAGCAACTCTAATACATCCCAGCATTTTAAAGGAAACCCATCTGTGTCAAAGAGACAGCACAGTGCAATGAAGCAGGTATTGGGATGTGAAGTTCTGGAAAAGAGGAGAACTAATGAGTGCATATCAAAAGGTTTTTATAGAGAGCTGAAGGAGGTAGCTCTTTTTGCTCCAGAAGCAAGTTTGAGGACACACATTTAATCCTTCTCAAAGCTCTTAGCATACTGCATGTGTACTACTAAAATGGAGAACTACTGAGATGCCAACACGAGGAGTAATACTCATTTTTGCAAAGGAAAAATAAAACTGACCTGGACAATCCTTTTCTGAATAACTACAACAAAACTCCCACCTTGAAGTGGGGAATTCTGTTCGATTTTGACATCTCAGCACACCTGTAACCTCACTGACTCAGTGGAGCAACGGAAAAATCAATGGGAGGAGATACTTCAACTCATTTAAATTCACTCTTGGAAAAGAAGTCAGGAGACTTGACCTCAGCACCTGAGGCTGCTCAAGGGTCTGAATTCTATATGTCTGTGAACTCCAAACATGCAAGAGATAAAGAGGATACTCTACTGCTTCTTGGCATGGAGACAAAGTTCAGTCTGGGATAGCAACACCACAAGCAGTTTCTCTTAAGAGCGCCAGCAAAATATAGACAGGCACAACATAGCTTTGCAGAATAAAAGCTGAACATGGCTCTAATCTGCTAAAGAAATAAATACATGTTGCAGCAAAATGTCAAATATGGCAGGTCTGATGAAACCAGTGCCTCCTTTTTACTACAAGCTGTAATATGATAAGAAGGCATCATTGTTTTCTTTATACCAAATTATTACTTCAGGCCTGATTTTCCTTTCAATTCTATTGTCCTGAAAGGGAACAGCTTCGCTAAAGTCCATAACCTCACACTCATGTAACACTGGTAAGAGAGAACAACCAGGCTTTACAGACCTGTGATTGAGAAGAATGAACCTTTTGAAAGACAAACATGAATACACACACGTACATATACATGCACACGAATAGATGCATTCCACCCACCTATTTCATCTCCCAGAGAGGAGTTCAGTATTGCACCAGCAGACATAACGACGGCACAGCTCCCAAAGCCATGTGTATACAATTTGCCCAGTGGAATTTGGGGAACGTGCTTTTCCCATCCAAGAGTGGAGAAGGGAGCTTCCTTGCCATCTATTGTTTTCACATTCACCCTTTCTTTTAGCTCGCAGAATAGCTGGTCTCCTGTCAACTTGGAGTTTCGTTTCCCCTTGAACCGCACCCCATGCTTATTGGTGCTCAAATAATCTTTCATCGCCTTCTGCAGTCGAGGGTTTAGCATCTTGGAAGAGACATCCCCTTTCCAAAGCTTGTAAAGAAAGGATTTCGACATTGTGGAATATAACCCATCCCAGTCATCAGATTCATCAAGCAGTTGGCTTCTCCTGTGCTTTGTGCTCCTTCTCCTCATTCTTCTCTGATGGCTCCAGTTGTTCTGTAAAATATTTATTTTTGGATTATCCTCATTGGCTGAGATGAATTTTGCTATCTCTTGAAGGCGGTTGTGTGGCTGAGGCTGACCAGCAGCAAATAAATAATCATCACTCACTTGGTAGAAAGCACTTTTTGATTTTCTTCCTATCTGGGATGGAAAAAACTCATCTTCATTTCTAAAGGCATCTTCCAAATCAGTCCATTTCTTAATACTTCCAGTCCCCGATTTAAATGTACCTAAGAGATCTTCATTAAGAAGTACCTCATTCCCATTGATGGTTTCAGAGAATGATGGATCATGTATGGCTCCCATGATGACTCTCTGCTTGCCCTGAAGGGGCAGAAGCCTCTTCGTTTCGATGTAAGAGAAGGAACTGGGAACTGGTTCAGCAGTGTTGCTATCTGTAAAATAGATGAATATCACCAGAAAAAGCAGACCCCATGCAAAGATCCCAAACAGCATGAGTTGTTTCCATTGCTTCAAGTTAGGTTTCATGGCAATGCCTTTACCAGCTCCTCTGTGCCTTGAAGTATTGGTGAAGGAAAATGAAACCTGGAAAGAATATCAAATATTAATCAAGAATAGTTCTAAAAACAGGTACAACTCAGAAATAACACGCTTTGACAGAAGGCGCAGAATTAATCTCCGAGCTGTAGCACGGAGGACTCAGAAGCTGAAACAAACTCCAGAGCCCGCAGACACTGTAGGAGTGACATGCTTTGGCTGTAACCACACAGTGACAGCTGCTCGCTACAAAAGAAGCTGGTGGCCAGTTTCTACAGTAACACTGGATCCTGCCTTCGGGGAGATCATGTGCCAGCCTGCTTCTGCTATACTGAGTGTAGCATTAAGAGAGCAAAAGAAAAACCCATGCCCGGCTGCACGCACAGTGGGGACAATATCAGCTGTCTTCTCTTTTCTCACCGAAAAGTCCTTACACAACGGGACTGCGAGCAATCCTGTTCCCAAAGGGACCGGGCAGCGAGCACGAACTCTCAGCTGGACAGCCCTCCTCTGCCCAGGGCCCTGAAAGGATGGTGCTCTGTGGGCATCACCAACGGGAGCAGGGGAGAGCATCACACTGGCGAGTGAGAGGGGAGCCTTTTCTTCTCCTCAGCTGGTATGAAGTGGCACAGCATCAATGGGCCACATCATTTCCTGGGGAGTGCAGCCCACAATCAGACCCGAATAAGAAAGCGACTGTTGTACCTCTGCTACAGATGCTGCATGCGCACTGAGGTGGCTTGAAGGAGTTCTGCATGTCAAGGCGCGAGGGGTTTGCATTTTCCGAAAAGGGGAGCGGCTAGCACAACTTACTAAACACATGCCTTTAGGATAGGGATGGAGATTTACACAAAAGGGAGGTGTGGGGAGATGTCAGACCTAGATTTGGAAATCTGTGCTCTAACACCTGGGGATTTTGGAGAGCTTGTGCATTATTGGAGAGATGCATGGTCCAAAATGAAATAAAGTCTGACTAAGGGGGTGCATTCCAAGGAAAACACGCTAAAATGTTGCTGGACCATCATGCACACTACACCCTTACCCGAACTCTCTTCTGCAGTCAAGTAGTGTGGGCATCGGTGGCAAAGCTCGCTGAAGAAAGTCCAGCCCTCCTTTATCATAAACCTTATCATTCATCTCCCTGCATCATCATCAGCCTCAGTTGCTACACTGCAGTGTTTAGTGACAGATCACCTACCTGATCCGGATTAAGAATAAGCCCCTTCTTCTGGAGTTTTGTTTCTAGCCCCATTTGTTTCAATGACCGCTTAACTGCGGGACTTACAAGCCACTTCTACCAGCCAGCTGTGATCAGACAAGGAGGATGGGAATGGGGACAGGCTTGGATTTCATTAACAACCTGCGCCTCAGGAGCCACCATCTCTTCACACCGCATCCCAACAGCACACATGGCTCTACACACCTCTGATCGCATGCTGCCTGCTCATACCTGACCATCCGGAGGGACCCAAATCACAGCCACCACAGGCTATCACCTTTCTGCAAGCTACTAAAGTACATCAGAGCTGAGAGCAAACTTTAGACCGAAGCTGTGACCAAGGCTGTGTTTTCACATCGAAAAGGAACCGGCAATAGCACTGCCGTAAGGCATTCTCCACTCTGTCCTTCATTCCTGCACCGTGCCTCCGCTGCCGCCAACACCCCTGAATACAGAGCTGGCATATTACAAACTGGACCAGTAAACTAATACAGCAGGGGTGGGGAAATATATGTTACGAGGGGTTTTTTGGTTTTGGTTTTTTGTTGTTGTTGTTGTTTGTTTGTTTGTTTGTTTTTAAACTGGGTCAGCCCTTTTCTCCACTTCAGTGTGGTCGCACATCCAGTTGTTTCAGCACAAAGGAGGAGACTGCCTGCCACATTGCAGAGGCAAGAACAAACCGCAGGTGGTATTAGCAGGGATACCTCAGGCTAGCATTTCTGCTGACCTCCTGGGAATGCGAGGCAACAGCATTACATTTCCAAACATAGCCTATTTGAACGACCTAGACAAAGCCTAGGACAAGAAAAAAAAAAAAGCAAGCTGACTTTGGGACTCAAGGCAGTGTCCAAACAGAGAGAGGATCCATGTCACACTCGGATGACCACACCTCATGGCAAACACGTTCATTTCTAATACACTGAAAAAAAAATTCATAGAGTGCAGTAACCCTGTGCTCCACACACGTTTGGCTTGGCTCACACAAACCACATGGAAAAAAAAAAGCTATTACTCTAACTGACCCATTTCCTACTTTCACCCTGCTGCTGCAAGACTCTTCTCTGCAGCATCGTGATGCTCTCCCCCCACCCCTTCCAATTTTAGATCGCTACAGGCAATGTCCTGTGGGAGTCAACTTACAGTACATGACTGTTGTGCAACTCAGATCTGCCCTGGAGTTATTGCAACCTGCCCACTCATCAGTGTTCAGATGGTTTGCATTTTTAAATCAGCATTCTTTGCCCATCTGAACTGCTTTCATCCCTTTTTATCATTTTCCCTGCTGTGTTTCCCCAGCACTTTTCAACACGTGGCTTCCAAACCACTGTGTAAGTTAGTCTTTGCTCCATCAGATGTTTCTCCTGCTGAATATACAGTTCTTACAGGATCCGCAAAGGAAGCATCTTGCAGAATCTTTTAAACAGACAAGCTTGCAGAAGTCGAAGCTATACAGGAAGAGGTCACCAATATTTTCCACCGAGTCACAACTCCCAACACAATTTAAACATAATCCCTAACAAAATCTCATGTTTTTCTCAATTTTTTAAAAGTTTTGTGGCATCTTATAACCAGAAGTTGATAAGAAATAGAAAGGGTTTTGTCTTAATTCAGGTGTGAGACTGAAATTTTCTAATTCTCTGTGATCACATGTTCTCAGTGCAGCAGACTGCCTCAGGATGAAGAATTAGTCTGGACTCCTAAATTTGATATTCAGGCAATCTGAAGAAGGAAAGAGCTAAATTATTAATTATTTTTAAATCAAAGAAAATGAATTTTCTTTCCCCCTAATACTTACAAGGTCATAAAAGCACACTTGTCTTGGTCAGCGTGCACACATGAGCATGCACATGATTACCTTTTTTTCATGCAGAAAAAAATTATCTATGTGAAAGAAAAATCAGCATACAGCAGTATATTTGTCAACACTGCAAGCTAAAGGAGAGGCACTAGTGAGAATAAACCAAAAACTTTACACATTAACTACCGCAGAAGCTTATCTACAATCCCTTGTTGCAAGTGGGGCCTCAAAAAGGATACTCAAATCTCTTGAAGACCGGAGCTACGCAGGCAAATCTCTGTGCTGCTTTAATGTTTTTTTTGCTCACAAGAAAAGCCTTGTCCTCAAGCTGTACAGCTGAGCTGGAAGCAAATTCAAGGTCATTACTGTATTAGTTGCAAGAGGACCCCTACAACCTCACAGGTTCTTGAAGGCTGTGCGTGGAAAGCTGCAGTTAAGTTCAGAGAAATAGCAGTTTATCTCATCTCCCTCTGCACTAAACATCCAGACCTCGCTCCCCCTCAGCCCCTGCGGCTTCTCACACCTCACAGTCCCTGGCTTTGAGAATGTCTGGGAGGAGAGCACAGCCCCCTCCGCTGCTCCCTGGGGAATCCTCCTCCGTACCACCTGGGGATGCGCTTGGGCTCGTGCCCGGTGTTCCTGAAGGAAGCCCAACTCAGTTGCGAAGAGAAAGACATTTGTGTGGGAAACCAGAAATGAGTATCATAATGAATTACATTAGCTAAATAAAGAAAAACAGGTGGTTTCAGAGATGTAATTATGGAAGTCCACTGGATGTTTCAGGAAGAGCGGACCATCCCTCTCGTCCATGCTCATCATACAGCTTTCAAGCTGTCAAAGCAATTCTTTTTAAAATTATCATTAACGATGCTTATTGTGTCCAACTTCACCCCCCTGCCGTAATAATCCTCCCTACCAACAAACAATGAGACTGCTGGAGCCAAAGCTCCAGCTAAGGAGAACCAGAGGAATAAGTCTGCACCCGGAGAAAGACCCCCAGACCTACCTCAACCCAAGCTCCTGGTCAGCAGAATAAAGCTGTTTGCCCCAGGAGCTGATGATCTCATTTTGCTATGTATCTCCTATCTGACGGGCTTTTTCAATCATTAACTGATTTAAGCTCCCAGTACCATAAGGAGAGGGGCTTTCTTCTTACCCAGTCTGGTAATCTGCATGAAAGCCATGGAAAGCATGAGGAAAGGTACAAACCAGTGAAGTGGGCAGAAAGGAGAGACTTATGTATTTGCTTAATAGAAGTACTAGCAGCAGCTATGAAAAAGAAAGGCAAATCCCAAGGGCATCTTTGAACCATCCCAGGAAATAAAGTCAATTCCCTAGTGGAAATTAAAGGCTGATTTTCCAAAAGCGGCACCCATTTATGGGAAATTTCATTTCGCTACGCTGAGATGCAAGAAACCAATGTGCTCCCCTTCCCCTTATACAACCCTTTCTTTTGCAACAAGGAGCACTTTTGATTTTTCTAAAGTAGGCCTCCTGACTATTTCTTAAATGAGAAGAGATGGATGAGGGAGATTTTTTTTTCCCCCTTTGACGCATTCCTCCCTTTCACCACTGCCTATTGTTAAATTAATTTGTACAGACCCCAGCACCTCGGAGGTCAGGATGGTTCAAGTTGATGTTGTACGCTGTGCACTGTTATGTTAAACAGGGTTTTTCTTGGCTGCAATTTTGCAGTGAGAAGGTCACCTCGGGGTGACGTGGGGTAGCAAATGTTAGCTGTGGGCAACCGTTCCCAAAGGGCTGAGAAGCAGACCAGGGTTTATTCAATGGAAAGCTCAGGCGACCTGAACAGATAGCAAACACTCCTTTAGTTTGCTTCATCTCTTAGCTAATTCCAGGGTATTAAGAAACCTCTGGCAGAGGGCAAAACAGCTGGAGGCTGCATTTCCAGGGTGGGGAAAGACAGTCATCCTCTCATGTGGGAAGTGCCAAATTGGTTTGAGCATTATCACATCATTTCTGCAGTGCAAAGCCATACAGTAGGCAGCAACAGACAGGCAAGCCTGTGGGGAGCGGTGACTGCCAAAACATGTGTATTCGTCTGCTGATGGCCTGGGCACTTGTCTTATTGGCTGTGATTAGGCCTCCTAATTAATGAATCTCTTCTGGACAACTTCCTTGTTAGCTCCAATAAATCTGGCTCCTTCCTTCAACGTTATTTTCAGAGGAGTCAAGCTGCATTCAGTATTATTTGTGACAACATAAGAGAATGTTTTCTGAAACAAAGAACTCAGAAGTAGGATTTTTACATTTTTCTTTTTTTTTTTTTTCAATATTGCTCAGTGCCTTTTAAATCTGTATTTAGTTATCTTCTTTGGGAAGATGCCTCAGGAGGTGTGCAAGCGATGGTATTGCTAACCCAAATCACCCGTTAAATGTGAGCCAAGCCTCCCAAGCCAGGGCATTCGTAAAGCAGAGTCTCAGGTTCTTGTTCGCTTCTACGGATGCTGGCAGGCAGCATGCCTGTTTCTCAGGTTCTCAGATAAAAACCCAGGATTTCAAGTTAAAGGGGGCGGAGGTGGAGTGGGAGTTTTTTATTTATTTATTTTCACTAATGACCCATTTCCATGAGCTCAGGCTGGAAAAAAAGTACCAAATATAGTGAGACCTGCAGTAAAACTCACTCAAGCTGGCAACCCGGCAGCTGGAGAAATGCTCTGTGGGGCTTCTGCCAAGGAGCGTGTCCTAGATTATTCTGTAGGAGCACGGGGGCTTAGCTGCATAAATCTCCAGGCTTTAGTGGGAGGTCAAAGCTATCTTCTAGGCATCTGATACCCGTTCTCCACGCTCTGTCACCAAGTTCAAGCTGCCTGGCACTGAAGCCAGCTATCACTTTCCTCCAGCCCACGGTGCCGCCTACACAGCCTGCAGACCACATACATACAGGTTATGCGAGTGTGGGCTGATAGGAGGGAAGTAAAAATAACCACACCAGCTCTTAGCCTTCACATGCAGGCTTTCCCACTGCCAATGGAAATGTTCCTCACAGCATCAAGGGCCAGGGAAAAGCTGGCTTCCCAAGGGACTGATAGCACCTCTCAGGTCAACTCCCACCTACCCAACTTTCATCTTTTCTCACAAGACATGGCGGTGCCGCTTGCTCTGATACACACTGGGATTCAACACTCCAGCCAGAATTTCCTCCCAAATTTCAGGCAGACCACACTCTTGTTAAGCTAACTGAGGGCTTTGAACAGAAATGGACCACATTTCACTGCACGTGAAATTCAAAACAACTTCAGGGTAAATCACTTCTAGGTTCCTCAAACTTCAAAGGGGCAGAAGTGTCACATAGTTGTTCTGAAAATAAGCAATTTTCACGACATAACTCAAATCAGCCCCCACAGCCTCTCAAGGAGCACCTCACACAGCCATGTACTGTCAGCCTTACCTACTTCTGACCTCTTTTATTTTTGCCATTTGCTCTTGCCATACCTTTGCTTGCCCTGGCACTGTTCACAGTAAGATGCAAACGTTCAAGGTTGCTTCAAGTTGCAGCAAATGTCAGCGGTGCTTGGTTCCACCACAGGACATGGGTGCAGAAAACACTACTTTGGCCTTAGTCCTTAGCATGTCCTCACACACAAACAGTAGAAAAGCAGTTAATATATCTTTTCTGCCCTTGCAAAACTACCAGCTGGCGAGTTTGGACAATTTTCAGTCATATTTCAGCTGCCACAGCACCGCTTCTTGATCCAAGCACCAGGAAAATATAATAAATTCTTATCTACATCAGTATAAAACCCCCACAAATATCCATAGACAGCGCAAGGCACTTTTTCAAAGTGAAATTCAGTGTGCCACTGGATAACCACGCAGGGGCCCAGCTTTGTACAAACACCATCCCAGCTGGCCGCACTCTTACACCTCAGTAGTTCCTCTACACAGGCAAAGCCTTGCGGATTGGGCCACGGAGCTGCACATGGGTTTTTTTCCACTACTTTTGTGCATTTCTGCTCCCCCTCACAAACTGCACGTTGCAGAGGAACTGTAGTTGTTCCCATGGGACCTGATCAGCATTAGGGTCCTGGGAAGCCCAGGCTGACATGGCAAGCTGGCTGGAGATACGAGCCAGGTGTGAGAACTTGGCACTCAGACCGATGACCATCACTTACTTGCGCATCCTCTGTCAATACATAACCACCTTATTAATATATTCACTTTCATCGCTGAGGTGAGGTCAATGAGGAGGAAGTGAGTACACCAACACAGGGAGGAAGAAGCAATGGCTGGGGGAGGCTGGGATGCTAGGCCGAGCGGGAAGGAAGCCCAGCTGCAGAGCGGCACAGAGGACAGGGGTGAGCGGCAGAGACCAACAAGAAACCGTGCCCACAGCACTCACGAAAGAGCAAAACAACAGCTGTCAGAGGCTGGGACACCTCAGCACAGAGGGGGCGAGAACTGGAAGGAAAAACTTCCTCCCACCAGAATGATCATATCCTTCCCTCTGGGAAAGCATTGGGTGACCCTTGCTCTTGCTGAGGGCAGGCTCTGGCCCAGAGCATTCTCCCCTGTTTCTCCCAAGCAACTGATGGGAAAGAGGCCACCATGCTCTTGCATCAGTCCACAGTATTAGTGGACGAGAAGCTCAACATGGGCTGGCAATGTGCCAGTGCGGCCCAGAAGGCCAACCGCATCCTGGGCTGCATCAAGAGGAGCGTGGCCAGCAGGTCCAGGGAGGTGATTCTTCCCCTCTACTCTGCCCTGGTGAGACCCCACCTGGAGTACTGTGTCCAGTTCTGGAGTCCCCAACATAAGAAGGCCATGGACCAGCTGGAAAAGGTCCAGAGGAGAAGGGCCATGAAGATGATCAGAGGGCTGGAGCACCACTCCTAAGAGGACAGGCTGAGAGAGTTGGGGCTGTTCAGCCTGGAGAAGAGGAGGCTCCGGGGAGACCTTATAGCAGTCTTCCAGTACCTAAAGGGCACCTACAGGAAAGACGGTGAGAGACTGTTCAGCAGGGCCCGTTGTGACAGGACAAGGGGTAATGGTTTTAAAAAAAGAGGGAAGTAGATTCAGACTGGACATAAGGAAGAATTTTTTTACACTGAGGGTGGTGGAACACTGGAACAGGTTGCCCAGAGAGGTGGTGGATGCCCCATCCCTGGAAACATTCAAGGCCAGGTTGAATGGGGCTCTGAGCAACCTGATCTGGTTGGAGATGCTTCTGCTGCTTGCATGGGAGGTTGGACTAGATGACCTTTAAAAGCTCCTTCCAACCCAAACCATTCTGATTCTAGGTCTGGGTGAGCAGCAGGACCCCTGCTACGTCTTATCCCCTTATTCTGGGCAGCCCTTCCCAAGTCAGTGTGCTGCTTCCCACCATCCCTGTGCATTGGAAAGGGGACCCTGGAGCACCAACTGCGCTCCTTGCAGGCAGAGCATGGCCCCTGCTCCCCTCCCACCCTATGCACCAGGACACCCTCGGACTGAATATTGCAATGGACTGGCACCCAAAATACTTGCACCTATTTTCCCCCTCTTCTACCCTGTGAACATTGCTTCACCCTCCATGCAGAGATGCTCCAACCTACAGGCACAGTTGGTATCTGAACACCTAGAGCACAAGCAGGAGTTACTGCCCATCTTAGGCACAGCCTGGCTTTCCGTGGGACTGACCCTTCCCTGATCACAGAAGAAGGTTTTAATCCCTCTCCCTCTGCAAAAGCGCAGCCCATGCTTATGTTCTGATGTCATGTGTAACTGAACATGATGGCAGGAATCTCTTAATGCACTGAAACAAGAGAGAGAGATGCAGAGAAATGGATAGTCTACTCAGCGTCTAATAAAGCATTCAAAAAATCCAGCCAACATACATAACTGTATTTGGTTCCCCTCCCTCTTTTTAAGGGACAGCTTTTGATACCGTACTTGCAAAAACACATAATTCAAAAAAAAAGGAAGGAAGTGCTTTGAGGGTTTTTTATTTAAAGCTTGACAGGATAAACGAATCACAGTCTCATTAAATCACACAAATCTCAGGCTGCACACAAGACTAAACCGCGAGAAATAGGACGTTACAAATCCTCATGCAGTTCTACACTTCCAGCACAACAGCTCATTTTATTTCTGCTCTTGGCAAGGTTAGAATAAAAGGCTTCTTTTCTTTGCTCCATAAATGTTTTTAGATGCTATATTACTTGAACTTAACACAGCAGTAATTGCACTGAAAAAGGGCAATCTGAATTGCTTCCTGAAAGAAGGAAACGTTTATACGAACACGCGCAGGAACAGAGAGTGCAGTTACAAAAGGTCTGTTTCAATCCTATCACAAAAAAAAAAAGAAAAAAAAAAACAAAAAACCAAACCAAAACTTGACCAAACTCACAAACTATTCCAGGCAGAAATGCTTGGAGAATTTTGCGACAATGTTTCTGAGATATACTGATTATCTGTCTCTCAATATAGCAGGAAATTTTACATCCGCAGAGTATGTTTCTACTGTGCGTTCCAATAAAGCAAGTCTTATAGGCACGGTGTTTTGCTTTGCTTTTTATTACTAACTTTTTTATTAGACTGTAGCTCGTCTTTTTACATTGTTTCCAGAAAGCAAGCAAGCCTTTGTTTTAAAATTCTAAAAAAGAACAATGGTAAATAAATCGTTCCTGATTTCTCAGCTCTATCTCAGTGCCAATTCCTATGTGTTTATGTTAGCAACATAACTGCAAGAGAGCATTTAGAAAATTATCATAGTTAATATCTCATTTCTATACACACATATACATACATACAACTGACATGCCTTCTATAGGTTTATTTGCTGTAGGCTAAAAGCTTGAATGAAAAGTTTCACCCTTGAAGAAGGGCTGCCAAACTGAAAGATGAAGTCAGTTTAAGCCCTTGCTACATTAAAAATATAATCCAAATTTTAAGTTTCCTGGACTGGAACATTTTTCCCCTTTTTCTGTATATTTTAATACTTAACATGACTATGCTGATGATAAGCCAACCTACACTAGCTGGGATGTTTTCTTTGGCTTCATAAAGCAAAATAAAGTACTAGTATTTAAGTTTTGGGTTTTTTTTTTTTTCTTCTTCTTCATTCTGGCACTGTTTTATGCATGGCTCAGGGCAATATTAGTTGAAACTATGACTAGATCAACAGAAATCTCTTCTGTGGGCAATACAGCTGTTTGTAACCTGACACAAACCGCTAGAATCTGAATCCTACCTGTCTGGAAATTTTGCAGAGAAACAGGATCTCTAAGAACTACCATCATGAAACCAGTATGAGGAATAGTGACAATTAAATCAAGATTGTTCATTGGATTCTTCATAGCTTTCTCCTTTATGCAGTGCTGAGTGCCCATGTGCAATGTACAAGTCCTCTCTCCCAGTACTCGCCATTCACTCCCTACAAGTACAAGGTGGAAGGTAGCAGAAAAAAATAAATAAGGTCTCTGAAAGCTTTGACACCATTAAAACAATGAGAAACTGAGGTAAGTGAGAGGCAAGACAGAGTTGGCTAGCTCGCAAGATTATTTGCATGAGTTGCTTTTGTCATAGAAGTTGTAATGACAGGATAAGATTCTGAGCCCATCCTCACTGGGTATAACTGTGGAATTACTATTTGATGCTAATTTTCACCATTATAAGAGACAATGGAATCTAAAACCTTGTATTTTGAGATCTACAGGCTACTACAGATGAATCTGTGAAAGAGTGAACGCTTTTCTTACTAAGATCCTTGGTAGAGGTTGTTGACATGCCTTTACCTCTAGAGAAAAGTCTCCATTTAAATACTGACTTTGAAGTCTGAAGCTAATCAGTATACATGTAATATATTCCCTTCCTTCAATTCTTCAGCACATGGGATTCTCAAAATTTTCATTAAAATATTTGTTAGTATTTCAAATGCAGGCTACATCTTTTTTTTTTTTTTATTTTTGGTTTTCAGCCAACAGGCAGGCCTTTGAAATATCACTGATTTCATTAAAAAGCCCTCCTTTTAAGACTGCCTTTAAGTAGCCAAGACACTTGCAACCCCCCTGCCTATCTTTTGCATGCTCTGCTTAGAAAATGCAGATGCAGCGCATCCTCTTGCCCGGCACAGAGCGTAGCCATCCTCTCAGCAAGATGTCAGACACATCTGAAATCCTCTTTCTCCCTCTCCTCCCTTACTGCAAGCTGGCAGATCAGCACCCATGGGAACGGACTCCCTCCCGGCTGCGGTAAGGAGCAGCTGGGGTCTCCCATGCTCTCCCAACGTACCCACCTGCTTGCTTTCCTGGGGAGCTTCTTTTGAGCTGGTGCTTGCTTCTCTTCAGGTTCGTCGCCTTCCCAGAAAACGTGAGCGTTCCTTCATCATGGCACCGTCTGCCACTTAGGAAGGCTATCGACAACACTCAAGCCAACCATATGGAGAATCAGGAAAAAAAACTTTGCAAGAATGGAGACAAACTTGTCTGTGGTTTTGCCCCTTGCCCAGCATAACACAGCCCCAAACCACGTCTGCAGCTTTTAAGTGCTAAAGGCACAGAGCAAGTAATAAAGTGAAGCCAATTCACTGCCCTAAATCAATCAGAAGAAGGTTTTCTCTGCCAACATAAAAAGGGGCTGTTCTGAAAAAGAAATCTTTGTTTTAACATAGATTGACTCCTTAGCAACACCCAATCCTGTCAAACCTATTCTGTTGATGGGGTTTGGTCCTGCTTCAATCCTGTTCAGACACTAAATAAATGAGAAAAACCCCATTTAGTCTGATCTAAAAGCTAATGTTTAATGTTTCTAACATTTCCATGATTCTTGCTTTATTTCCTGATTTGCATCTATATCTCTAGTCAGCATGTTAGTAGAGATGGTTTACAGTTAAAACTGCTATAGTAGGTATGCAGTATACTACACACAACGACTGCAAGCAAAGCAAAATTTTCCCACTTTCATCAGGTTGGGGTTTTTTAACTGTTTTTTTAAACTGAGAAAAACGCATTTAAGTTCATGCTAAATATGGGTATAAAAATGCAAACAGATATACTGGCAGCAAGCATAAATGATGCCAAGCAGTGATGAGACTCTTGTTCTGGTCTTCAGCTGTGCTCAATCTATTTCAAACTTCTCAGATTTTTTAGTATCTGTGCAAAACATTCTGTTGTGCCTGCTCTGCTGTTGCAAAAGAGTAAAATTATTGTGAATCTGTATTTGGACATGAGGTAGTATAGCAAAGTGCTGGTAATCCACATCCACTGGTAGGAAACCTGCCACTAGTAGTAAACCTACCAATCACCAAACCCAGTCTGGTGAATTGATTAAACAAAATTTACCAATTCAATAAAGCAGAAGGAATTCCATATAGGAATAGTGGATTTCCTTAATTCATTGTAACTCGCTTTTTATTTTCATGCATTGTACAATTTCACAGTACTTCTAGTAACTATAGTGAATTGTATGATATAATAACTTCAAATATGAAAACTGGTATTACCTCTAACTGATGCTGGAGGGTCGTGAGAGACACCAGGTTATTCCCAGGGAGGAATGGCACAGCTCTGTATATTCCCATTCCCCCACCCCAGCACTGCTACAAAGCTACAGCAGGATCCTATAGCAACTTGCAATCCTTAAGTGCCATTTAAGTAGAGAAATACAAAGATTTTAAGATGAATTTACGAGCAGCAGTAGACTGGTCTACTCACAAACCACATTTATTCAAACATATCTTGTACCTCACATTCTGCTATTCCACTTAAAAGAGCCCAATTCTGCAAACAGCAACAATCACACAAGCTGGGGTCTTTTGACTTCAGCAGAAGAAAATAAGCACCACTGAGCTTTGCTTCTCTGCCCAGAAGAATCAGAAGAAATACTGTATGAAGTTATTTGGGAAGGAGGGAGTACCCACAGACCCGGGCTGCAGCTCTGGGCGCAGAACCCCACTATCGGCGTTTGCACACAAGTACTGATTGCCAGCGCACACCCCAAGCACTTATGGCAAATGAGGTAGCTGGATACAGCCACATTTTAGTCTAAAGATGCTGTACTTCTACTAATTTTTCTCTTTCTTCTATTTTAACCACTTTTTGAGACTGCTAAATCTCTTCAGATTGTTCTGAAAGCAGCAGAAATTATTAACAGTGAACGAATTTATGATGAAATGGACTTATCACACTAACTACTGATAATTTTTTTAAGCTTTAATTGTTTGAATTTGATATAGCTCTTTAAGAATCCTATCCAATGTGCTTTCATAATTCTCAATGGATAGTATTTATCTGACTTATTTACTAATTATTTCCAAATTACAAGTGTCCCTCAGGTCTGAATCATTTTTGATGAAAGAATGAGCAGACGTACATAGTCTTATACTATGAGAGAAGTGAAACTAAAGGAAAAGAATTTGTATGGCTCAGATCAAGCAAATGGAAAGCTTCATTTCTTTAAAATGTTTTCTAATTTTATCACCACATGCAGGTAACAATTTTGTCTGTTAAACCTTCCACACTATCATCATGTAAAGATCTCTGCTTAGTTTTTTTTAGTAAATGGAGATAACCATTAAAACCTATAGCAAAAGCAGTACTCCAGACTGCAGATACTGTACATGTCACTGTCTCCATAAAGAGAGACAAGTATGGAGAAGCACATGAAGAATAATCACATATTTTCAAGCCACTTAAGTAGAACATGCCCAAGGGCAGCCTGTAGAGGAGCCCACATTTTTTGTCAGTGGGTAACGTACACAGTTTCCTTTCCAGGAGCCGGAGAATCCAAGTCTATGTGAATTCTAATATATCACTTTTCTGCCAAGCACACTGTTGTAAGAAATAGGCACATCGGTGTCTTTAGCTTAAAATCAATTTCACTTGGCCTAGGCATCAGAGAATTGGGGAAAAATAAGACTTTTAGTACATGACATTTGCTTTCTGAAAGCACTGTCTCTATATAATGATATAACATCATTAATATAATACACACTTTATGTACTCAATGTACTCTCTACAGCTACTATTCCTCCAGCATTTCAGCCAGTGACTGGTGACTCTGGATTACAGTCATGTGTTTCCTCCAGCATCACCATGTTGCTACAACCACCTCCTGATTTCCAAAACCTCCAGAGAAGCAGCATCTCTATTCTAAACCATCTCCAACATCAAAGAACCCGTCACCACTGCTGCAAGTCTTGACCCAATCTGTATTCATCTCGATGACACTTCTATTCAGTATCTGTTTCCAAGTCACTTGACATTTTCCCAAGTACTTCTCATACATGGGAATTGCAATTTTCTTCTTTTATAACCTCAGTTCAGCTGGCTGGAAAACGAAAGGAATCTTTTGCTTATAAAGGTATTGCATTTCAAAGAGCAAAAATATAACTGTTTCGTTTAGTGGATCCGAATGAAAAATTGAATTTTTATATCCCAAAACCACACTGGAACCGATGTGGTATCAAGTATTACTTTCTGAGAAACTTGGGCAGTGGGGAAATGAGCAACTCTCTTGTTGCTCTGCAGTTGCTGACCACACTTCTGCTTTATAGCTGCTTCCAAACAATCGAGGAGGGGGAGGAAATCATATACAAAGAGGCTGACTTTCATCCTGTGGTACGGTAAGGAAGAATTCATACTCTATCACATATACTTACTGGATCCATTCTTCACTTATAATATAGTTTTGAGTCATGAAACTCCAGTAGGGTCCATCTAACAGCTTTATTGTCTCTGCAAGCTGTACCATTGTCTAGCTGTTAACGTTCCTGCCTCATTTACTTAAAATGTTAGAAGTCAGCAAATAAGGAAATAATACCAAGGATTTAATGAGGGAGTATTTTAATTCTTTTAAGTGTCATACCTTTTAACTCTCCCTTAGAAAATAAGTGAGCAAATTCAGAGTTAAAGTGGCACTATCAAAAAGCAAACTACTGCAGAAAGAGGACTTTACATTGTCAAGCTTCTTTCTTGAGCTGGATCAGATATCTCTTTCAGCCCCACCGAATTTCTCAGCAGTCAAGGCTACGAATGACTATTGGCCGCTTGACTGATTAGACATGGTGCTGGTATGCCCGAGACCCTCCAAACACAGCAGGGGTTACTGCAGCAGCAGACAATACTGTAACACGGCAGTGTGACGGGCTACACAGTTTTCCATCCCTCCTCTGGGCTTGCGCAAGAGGTTTATGAGACTCCTTGGAAACTTTCATCTGCAAGCACAGGATGGAGCAGCACCAGTAGTAACTCACAGCTTTGCAGCTCTGCAGTCTGAAGAGCGCAGGCACACTATTTCTAGAAATGCCAAGCAGATAAAAATTCATTGAGGTGATCTTCTCCAGCAGAGCCCTGCTTACTGAAGAAATAATTCAAGGAGTCTCTATGCAGAGCACCACAGAGCCGTGCAGTGATGTTGAGCTAGCTTAGCAATCAAAAGGTGCATCCGCAGACCTATGTACTTCGCTTTGCATTTCCTCTTTGATGGCTGTGGTTTTGGTGCTGTCACCACCTGAAGAATCCTCAGGGCACTTTCAACTGCAACTAGTTATTGTTTTTAAAAAAAATAAAGAGCCTCTGTGTTACACGTGACACAAGCAAAGCTCTACGCATACAGCACGCTCTAGCTGTGTCCTTATTTATCTGACGACGACCTTGCAAGAGCGACATGTATTCCAGTGACTGCAAGGCTTAATTATTTTAATTCCGTGGTCCAGGAGTTTTCAGCAGGGTTTCTCTACTGCTTGCAGCTTTTGCAGAGGGTAGCAGTCTATCTGATCACTGGTTTAAGTGGCTGTGATCACATTACTCCCACCTCGCACTCTTCCCATTGGCTGCCTACATGGTGGCAGATTGATTTTATAGCTGGCTCTGTTGGTCTTTTTAGTGCTCCTAATAATAAAATGCCTGAGCAAAGAGAATCATAGAATCATAGAATGGTTTGGGTTGGAATGGACCTTCAAAGGTCATCTAGTCCAACCCCCCATGCAAGGAGCAGGGACATCTCCAACCAGATCAGGGTGCTAGGAGCCCCATCCAACCTGGCCTTGAATGTTCCCAGGGATGGGGCATCCACTACCTCTCTGGGCAACCTGTTCCAGTGTTCCACCACCCTCATTGTAAATTTTTTTTTTCCTAATATCTAATCTAAATCTACCTACCTCTATTTTAAAACCATTACCCTTTGTCTTATCACAGCAGGCCCTACCAAAGAGTTTTTCTCTGAAAAAGTAAATAGAAATAAGTAAATTTCTAATAAATAGAAAACCTTCTGAGAGCTATTTTTATGCAGACACTCTTTTTCAGGAATTAACCCATGATAATCTACCGGATCTTGACAGACGATTTTATGTTTGGTGCGGGTTGCATTAGGGCAAGGAGCAGGAACGTCCCTCCGCTACAGATGGCAAACAGGACAAAGACTGCGAGCACCTCCTGGCCTCATGAGCTGCAGAGCTCAGCAGGCGCTGGGTGATCCCCTGCCTGGAAAAAAAAAAAAAAAAAAAAAAAAAAAAAAAAAAAAGAAAAAGAGAGTCCTACCAAACAGCTATCACCAGCACCTCGCCTCTTCCAGGAGCAGCACCTCCTGACTTCTGCCGAGTCTCTCCTGGTGCTATTGAACTCGAGCCCCGGAAAGGAAAAGACAGTTGAGTATCGACTTCAAACTCTCTCAGCCCCTGCCTCTGGGTGAGGTCTCCTTCCAGCTTGACATCTGTTCCAGCCCTGCTCACTCTGCCTTATAAAGTGACTCAGTCAAATTAATTCAGCGTCTTTAAATACAGCATATTTAGAGACCTTTCCTCCCTCGGCTCCATCTAACAACAGCAAGTATCTGCAAGGGCACGCTTCGGTCTTCACATCATTCAGGAACCAGCACCAGCAGAGGAAAGGGCTGGTTCATAACTAGGTCTCACTCCTATACAGAATCATGTCACAGCCAAAGTGCCCCTAACTTGACAAATAAAAAGCACTCCAGGCTCCCAAACATTTTCTAATGCCTATCTGAAATTTTGCAATTTTGGCAGCTGGACGTTTCAGGCTGCAGATGTTTAGTCACAATGAAGCAGCTCAAGAGCACACATGGAGAACACTGATCCTGACCTCAGGCCGTTGCCACCTTCATGCTTTTCCACAGCAGGAGTTGCCCCAAGGGAAACCCTGAATGACAAGATGGCCATCACCCAGAAACATTATTTGCCTGAAGATGAGAGCCTAACTAGGCCAAGAGAGACACTCTGTTCTACCAAGCAGAGAGAAAAAAAAGCTGTATTAAACAGTGATTTCTCAAACTAGACACTCCAAAAAGCTCTCCCGTGACACTGAGGTAGAAGTAGAACTCCCACTGTGACTCCTTCTCCTGTGGATACCGGGCTAATGCCTCTGCCTTACCACATACGCCTATACACAGCCATGCACAACTTGGCTCCAAGCTACACTGGTCTGAATTTATCCTTAAAAAAAAAAAAAAAAAATCTAAAATAAATAGCAAAAACACAATCAGCCTGAACAAGAAGTACCAGTGAACAATTACAATGGAATGAATATCAACTATGCAGAAATATTTCTAACGGAGAGATTAGTTTTCTATAACAAACTCTGGTTTTAACCTTCATAACTTCAACAAAGTACAACCCAGTCACATGAAATTTCACAGTCATGGTCCTGTGCCAAGGAAAGCTTCTCTGGAAAGTTTGAGGTAGATCGGCCAAGGCATCTTGGAGATATGAGAGTTCCAGAAAAGTGAGGTGTTCTCCATTTCTTGGACTGCGTCCTAATTTTTTTTGGCTCATCATAACTTAAAAATGGTTGGCTTAGACATTCCAAATTTGCTTGGCTACTACCAGTGCCTTTGACTAGTTGCACGCTATTTTATTACTGAACCTGGGTTTGTGCAAGTTCTGAGCGCTGCAGTTGTTAACACCACATGTTGGCTTGTACGTACCGCAGGCAAGCCAGCCTGGCCCATGGTGGGCTCCTCCATCACCTCATCAGCTGTGCTCAGGAGGCAGCACTGAAGCCCAGGACCCTTCCCTCAGGTCCAACAGGGTGTAAGGACTTGGCTGGACTTTACAGTCTCTGTGGGGGAGCAACATTTCACCAAGCTGAAGATAAATGGTCCCAGCATGTTTCCAAGCCTTGGCAACACCAAAGTGCCTCTCTTGGAAAGGTAAGCACCCACCAGCCACAGATGGTTTCCTCTCTAGACTTACTGTCGTCCTCCCACTACTCCTTCAATCCATACTTAGCCCAGAAATTTTCCCAGGGAAAATCCACGTAACTCCCAAGTACCCCCTCCTCCACAGATTACTGATCCAATCTATTTTCCCATGGTGCTTGGAAACTCTGTGCTGGGGTCTGGGTGCTTCTACTGCAGCTTATTCCCTCTCTCTGCTCCACTCCCTTGGTCTCCAAAGCCCTCTCCTAGACTGGGAGCCCTGTACACCTAGACACAACATACCTCATTAGACTTCTGGGGAGGAAAACCCAGGAGGAAGATCTCAGCCCTCAAGAAACAAATTTCCCCTGAGCAAACTAAAAGCTTTGATGAACTCTGGAAAGACCAGGGGTAATGAATTGGCTCCTGGTGGGGACCGCCCTGTTCATAATCTTGATTTTGATAACGGATACTACGACAGCCTCATGCATCTCTTGACACAGCCTTCAGCATGGTCAACTTCTTTAACCAATTCTCCTTAATCTTTGCTATTTCCTTTGACAATGACTATCACCTGCCGAGCTGCCAGGAAAACAAGCAGTGCACAGCTGATCAGTGGTGGAAAACATCAGGGCATTAAAAATACTTCTTGTTGAAGTATGTTTCTACACAGAAAATGCCTTAGTTACAAAGAGACCTATTCTTTTTGAGGTGCACGCACGCATGACTCCCATTCACAGGAGCTATGCGAGTGCATCCAAAGCAGAATAGGCTTGAAAGTGTCTACATTTACCAAACATTGATCCCACACAGAAGTGCTGTTTGAGAATGACACACTCTTTGACCTACTGCATCTTACTTTGGCTCTTCAGAAACAAAAGTTTTTCCCCCAACCCACGTCACCTGCGTTTGAAAAACACAAACGGAGATACACGCACAAAAAAAATCCGTAAAATGTAAGTGATCTACCTAGTCGATAGTAAGAACTGAAGCTTTTTTCCATATTTCTCATCCAATTGCACAGTTATCAGAGCTCTTTTATTTATACTGGCTTCATATATCTGTTGTGTCACCTTTTAAATACAGATAATCTACCTCAGAGGTTTGCTCTCCTCAGGGGAGACCACGCAAAGCTCCGCCAAGTTTTACAAAAAGCACAGCCTTGTGCCGGGCTGGCACAAACCCACGGAGCGCCAAGGAGAGCTGCAGGAGGAGGACTTCTGGCGGTCTCCCACGGAGCTCGAACAGCCTCCGCTGCCCTGTGGGAAGGGCTGCAACCCCTCTCCACCTCGCTGGCTGCTGTGTCAGCTAATGAAAAGAGCACGGGGAGGATCTGAATGCACTTTCCTCCCCCTCGCAATCCACAGTGGGCCAGTCACAGTCTGACCCTAACTTAACACTTGGGCTGTAAACTTACTTAACACTTGTAGAAGAATTTATTTTTTCAGCCATACTGATGGCAGCATATGGCCCATCGACAGGTTTATTATTATAAGACACTTTTTCCACCAGGTTATAGTCTTTTTTATAAACATATGTTTCAGCACATAATAAAATCCCTAAGAACTGTTTCTGAAACATAATCACTATGCAGGCACAGAAACCACTTTTCAAGGTTTGTCAAGATAATGAAAGAAACAATCTTTTACGGGGCTTCCAGTTTTCTAAATGTCTTTTTCTAAATGTCTTTTAAATGTAAGAGCACCGAGAGTTATGCATGTTAAACAAAACCAAAAAGTAAGAAAAAGGAAAGTGAGTTCTCTTTGTTAACGCCACATTACTCTCCATTTTGTCAAAGCAATCATTTTTATACTTAGTAAAACTTCTCCTTCTGCTAAGCAGACCTTTTAACTATGTCTTAAATCAGAACACATGTTTTATGGGTGAACGATATGCTTCTGGAAAAAAAAAAAAAGGTGGCATATTATAAAGAAAATGACAACGTCACACAGCTACAGCCATGCAAACTCATCGGTGTCAAACCACGCCTGCTATTCTGTGCCCTTCAGCTGTGCTAATGAAAGGTCTGTGTGTGGAGTCCAGGTAGTTAGATTGCGGCCTTGCATCCATCTGCAAGGCTATATCCAAGTTAAATGTCTAAACATATCACTGCTTGATTGTCCAATAAACCACACTGGAGTTCTTAAGAAACAATGCTTCTTGTTTATGCAGCTATAATGCAATTTCTACGCTAGCACCACAACCTTCAGAATAAAATCACACGGTGTACGCTGTTTTCTTAAAAAAATTCCTGCATTCCTCTTATTCTTAATACTTCCTCTATAATGTCTCATGATATATTTAGCCCAAGCAGGCTTTGTTTTAAAACCAGCTTCTTCAATACATCCAAATATGACCTAACTCATGTATGCTTGCTTAGAGTTTTGTTTCCTACCACCCAAGTTTATTGTCTCCTCTTGAAAGAAGCCTGCAGCTGGAATACAAACTAGGACTTCAAAGCCCACTCAAAGGCAGCACAAGACCTTTCCCTCCTTTTACGGGACGCAGTATTAGGGCTGCACTTCAGTGAAGGCACTAGAGGCCTTTCAGACTGTATTATCCAATACAATAAACACTCCTGAAGGACTTGGAAAAAAAAATTGCAACCACTTTGAACACTTATGTACTATTTAGGGTATTCTGGGGGAGAAAGAGCCCATAAAATACCCCTAAATACCATAAATACACTCCCCACAAAACATAGATGTTTTAAGACATTGGAAAAAATAATCAATCACCAGCAGATTTGAAGCTTAAAGAAAAAAAAAAATCCCTAAATTTATCATAAGCATACTGTTATAATTGGCATGCGTGAGCTTGCGTTCAAAGAAAACTCATTTGTTAAAATTAATCACCGACTTCTCAGACAGTTTGTCAGTAACTATCATCAAGCCTGGACACGATTACCTTCACTGGGAGATCAGGGTGCCCTCTATAATGTTTCCACAGGACAAAATCCTAAACCCAGTGAAGCCTTTGAACATTCTGCAAGCAACTTCTTCAGATGGAGCCAGGACCTCACGGATGCTGCTGTGCTCTCCACTTTTTTCTGCTTTCCCAGAAAAGCCTTCCTAGGAGAGACAGGACAACAGCTCTGGCAATAAAACGCACTCTTTCTCCACCAGCAGACATGGCACGATCAGCAACCATGGGTTGTGTTTGGAAACACTTAACTGGCGGCATGGGTTTGAGGTTAAGCTGAAGCATGATGTGCTTGTTAGCCACTCTAACGAGTCCTTCGACAAGGGGGCTCCTCCACTCATCTAATTGTGGCAGCTGCTCCAACAATGTGGAAACCTGTCTATCAGAAGAGACATTTTGCAGGTGACTAAACAGCTTTCCTTTGTTACTGACCTCCATTCCCCCCCAGCCCAGCGTAAGGAGGAAAGGCCCAATATCCCATCGCCAGTCCAGAGCCAAACGCCGCCTGCTCTGCGCACTGAATTAGAAAATACTTACAATGTTTTTCAGATTGGCAATGCATTGTGTTGAAAAAGCACTCTGAACTAGCACCTTCTTATCTAGGAACCAGCCTCATAAAACAAGGTTAAATTCTGCACTACTTGGTTATGCAAATACCTGAAGACTGAGGGCATTGTGGATCATGATCGTAGAGGATATAATTACATTTTTATACACAAAGGGTGTTTACTTTGGTCCCTATCCCTCAAACATGGGCAAGAGAGACGTGGTATTTCATAGAGAGGAGCAGAGCCTTCACTGAATTACAGACAGGGCAGTGACTGGACCAAAAGTAGTCCTTCCAGTGATGGACTGGAAAAAGGCAACTCCACTACCAAAATTAAACACAGAACTTAGCATAGCAGAGCTACTTTAAAGAAACAATCCCATACAGATCCCACATAATATTTTACACCGTCCTGACCTTTGGCTCCATCAATGACATAATGAATTCACAAAGCTGCAGAATAAATCTCATGAGGTCCTCTATATCTGGTGGGCCACGTATCTTCCACCCAACCAGATACAGTATCATGAGGGAAGAATAAACTTTCCTTTCCACAGTAAACAGCCATTTGGTTCACATGATTCTGCGTTCAGTCCCCAGAGAGCACTTGCTGTCATCTCACAGCCCTAGCTATAAAATGCCCTAATCTCGGATAGTAATTATACAATTTAACACAATAAACAGAGGATTGTACAAAACCTGCAGCAAATCCTACTCCGATGACAATCACAGAGCTATGCAATGAGAATAACATTGGCTTTCCCTTTACACTTAGATTTCTGAAGAGCAACCTTGCCGTAACACAGACAACCAGCCGTACAGTTGCATCTCCAACGAAACGCAACAGCAATCCAGGCCATTACATCCCAGAGCCCAGCTGTGATCCGCTTCCCCAGCTCCCACCGAACCTCTGGCCATCTTCAGCAGTGTGGAAAATTCGGCTTCTCCAAAGTGGCTGGCATCAAAGAAGGCTTTGGAGGCCTGTAGACAAACAAGCTCTGTCAGAGCATCTGTCAGGAGCAAGTTCCCAAGGTCAAGGAAGCATCAAGAGCACTGGCCGCAGCTTCCTGACATTGAACTCTTCAAGCGTTTGTCCTCCTGGAAGTACCGAGACTTTGAAAAACACACACAACAAACATAACAATTTTGGCACGCTTTGCCCTCAAGAACAACTATCGAAGCACTGCTTCTAGTCTATGTGAAATTTTCAGACCAAATAAAAATAAATCTGAACTCCTTTTCAAAATTGCTTTTCTCAGAGTGTTACTGATGAAGAAAATCAGTTTTCTATGGTTGCACCATAGCAAAGAATGCATCTAAAATACAAAATGCTCAGAAGACCCATAACAAATATCAGGGTTTTTTACATTATTCTCAGGTATAATACAGTAGTTGTAGTCAGCTTTTCATACAGTCTCATACCTTAAGTATGACACCATGGGTTTTAATAAATTTCATTTATTATGGAATTAATGTATATGATTAAGCACATGAAACAAGGGTAAATTCTTTGTGGCACAGATTTCATCCCATGCCACTACTTTTATGTTCTTGAAATAACTTGTGAGAGAAACAGTATCACTGGACTTAACTTCAGTAACTGTTTAAAAAATAAATTGCAACTTCCCCATTTGTATCACGGTTTGGTGGATACTGAACTATGAAAGACAGAGTTTTAAGGAAGATCAAAAAAATATGGAACATGATGGCATGCAGAACAACTGCTCTGAATTAATACCAGCAAAATCACAACGCAACTGCTTTTAGTTATGCAGATTGGAAATGTAGTGGCAGGACTACAAATGGGAGCCTAAAAAGTGCAAAGTTCAGGAAAAAGCCAGGCATGCAGCTGCTCCAAAAATAACCATGGTCGGATAAAAGTCTGAAAGCAATTATTTGGGCCTGATATTGTACACAGACCACTGCACTAAGCTTCTATAATTAAACAAGACAAAAGTTCAGATGGTGCCTAATAAACCATTTACTACATTAATTATATTCAAGTGTGGCAGTCTAATGCTCGGTAATAACTAACAACAAGGGAAATAATTTAAAGAAAAGTATCCGATGCAGTAAATGTCTTTCTTTTTCATTCATCAGTACCAATGCTACCAGCCAGCTTTTCTAAGACACTTTAAACACATGAAAGGGACACTGCTTAATGTCAGGAAGAGCTATTTAAGGGTTGTAAACCTTTACTCTGAGGAAGCCAACAGCCTTACTCAACAAAAATTATTTCTGCACTACGAAAGCAGCAGCAAAGCCAGATTTTTCCATTCCTTGAACCAGGTCCCTATGCCTTTGTTCCAAAGTTAGGGTGTCACTGGGGCACCCAATTTTTTTTTTTTTTTGTAGCAGCAACAGTATCTCAACAGATCCCTACAGATCAATGGATTTCCCACTGACCCTATTCCCCAGATTTGCCTTCACACTGATCATGCAGCATTTGTACAGATCTGCAGTTTTCATAGTATTTACAGCAACTTCTTATCTTGATAACATCAGAGAGGTATTTAATATATTTTGGCTTCTTTTAATGCCATTAGTAGCTGAATACATGTAAAATAAGCCAACACCAGATGCCGAAGCACTTCTCCATAGACCATCAGCCAATTGCTTAGCAAATACAGAGAAGTTCCCAAAACACAGTCTGAAAACTACTGCAGAGAGATTTGTGTATAATTTTTGATGAGCCAGTAGCATTCCAACAACTTATGTAAAATCCAGCATGCTCCACTAGTATATGCAGTAACTAACATACACAGCATCATCAATTCACAAAGCAATCATTAGGATGCTACCAATGGGATGCTGGTTTATCTCATTTCACTAATCTGAAATAGAAAAAAAAATTCAAATTCTGTAGGATTACAACGATTTTCTATTTTACTTTCTTAATTTTAAATTAGGAAATGGTATCTCCAGATTTTACTGATGCACAACTCTATGTTTAATCTAAGAGGGCATATACAAACAATCATTTTGCAGATTTCAAAGGACGGAGATAAGGTGAACATATAACTTGGTCCATAATGTCTTTCCACTGGGAGGTTCATATATGCAATCCTAACATCCCTTTCAGCTCCTTTTATAAAGTTTTTATAACACTTTCCCTATTGTTTGGCCTTTCTTTTCCTTTCCTCAGTAGAAAACACATCACAAAAGATAGATGTAGAGGTCTGCAACTTCGCCACAAATGTCTAACATTTTGTATACATCCTCCACCTCTGAATGTGCAGCGCGGACAATGCTGGGAAATCCTGTCCTCTGCCCAGATGAACTGTAGAACAAAAAACTGGCTACCACATCAGGAGTTGTGGAGGTCCTAAACTCCATCACAGAACACTTCTGCCTACAAACAGTTCAGTGTCTTCACTTACAAGATTCCCAAATCCAGCACTTTCACAGCAAATGGCAAGTGGAGCCCTGCCTGCTTCAGCAGAGGTGCCTGCCAGGACGCCCCTTTGTCATCAGCTGCAGAATCGGTGCCGAATACCCTTGGGTTTGAACGCACAGGCAGGACCTCACCTCCAGACCCCGTATCGCAGCTTCTCACTCAGGCAGCAAACAGCACATCGTTTCCCAACAGCACAGCTTTTGGTCTTAGCCAGGCACACATAAAACCAGTAGGTAACCACCATGGGATTTCCAGGCAGAATTTTAATCGGAAAGCATATCTGAAGGAAAAATGCCTCTAAACTATACTTCAAATCTAAAATAACAATTAAAAGCCCTGATAAAAAAAAAGTCTGCAAGAGCTTCATCTTTAAATGGAAAAATGTAGTAATTCTTTCCCTACATCCAAAAGCCCCATGCTATCAAAACCAGCTGAATTACTTTTACATTAGTTTTCCAAACAAAAAAAAAAAAAAAAAAAAAAAAAAAAAAAAAAAAAAAA
>WHYT01014143.1:3252-29916 GCA_009806455.1 Tetrax tetrax
GGAGCTCACCCCACTCCCGCTGATGCCACGACACCTCCTGCACCCGCTTTCCTTTCCCCCTGACCTTCTTGTCTGTTCCCCCCACAGAGTGCGATTGCCATCCCGTGGGCGCCGCCGGCCAAACCTGCAACCAAACCACGGGCCAATGTCCCTGCAAGGACGGCGTCACCGGCATCACGTGCAACCGATGCGCCAAAGGCTACCAGCAAAGCCGGTCTCCCATCGCCCCCTGCATAAGTAGGTGGATGGCTCTTTTGATGTCTGTAAATTTGAGATATTAACCTTGTTAAACCCACAGGAGCTGCTGCCTGGGCTGGGCAGCTACGAACCTCCCCCCGCGTACATGCCAACGGGCGGTGCTTGGGGGATGGTGCTGCCTGGGTACCCCTGCCAGCCGCACTGCCCGCAGTAGGGAATATAGCCCAAAATTCAGCCCTGGCTTCCAACTAGCTCGTCTGCCATGTTGGGTACGTTGTGTGAGTGCATCTGCAGCCCAGTTTGCCAGTAATTTGATTTTTGGCTCACAGAGGCAAGGTGGCCCAAGAGCACATTTGCTTTGGGGTACCGCGTTGGGCCTGGATGTTAAGGCAAATCACTACAAATGGATTTTGGTCTTCAAAATCAGGCTGTGCTGCACTGGCACAGAGCTCATTTCAGACATTTGATGGAGCTGCCATCACAGCAACGCAGCCGATAGCACCTGGATTGCTAAGGGGGAACTGACACTCACACGACCCACTCAGAAACATGGGTTTACTGTTTGCTTCCTCGAGTTTGCTTTTCAGTTTGCCTTCCGCAGGCTGCTCTCATCCTCTGCTCTTAAAAACAACAGCAGCGAGCACCAGCTAGGGCTCCCAAACCCTCTCTGCTGCAGCGTTTACTCTGCAAACACCCACAGCCCCACTCGGTCCCTGCCAAGCACGCACTGCCCAGGCAAGGATGCTTTACCCTCTCGCCGCTGCTGGTTTTGCTGCTGTTGGATCACTCGGTAGCTCACACACCTCGCGTGAGACATCTGCGCCTGCCCTAATGAAACGAAGCATCATGATCATGGTGTCTGGGACAGGCTGGGAAGGAGGGGCTGCCCTCCTTGAGGTTGACTCCCTGCTGCTAAAAGGGAAAAAAGAAAAAAAACAATGGGAAATGAAAAGTGAAGGTTGAAAGAATCAAGTCTTTGTTAGGAACTCAGAGTCCGCACCCACACTGTCCCCTCGCAGCATCTGCCTCTCAGGATGGCCGTTGTCGAACTACAGGTCACAAACCCTTTCTCTACCTTCTCCTGCTGAAGAAAACCTACATTCCAGGGTGGTTTTTGGTCACTTGAGATTCATTCTTCCCTGTGTCGCAATGGGACGGCAAGAGCTCAAACCAGATGCTTGTTTCCCCAAGATGATACAGTCATGGCTCCGGTATGCTCTGCAGCAAGTATGCACAAAGGTTGATCATTAATCGTTCCCCAGGGCCATGGTAAATCAGAGGGTAAATTGTTCCTTGCATCACCTCCCCTGGGATTCATTGAGCTAAATAAAGACAGACACAGGATTTCAACACAATCCAACCGGGCGTTTGGAGCCGGGCTGTGCTCATGCCGGCTGATGAACCGGCGTGATCAGGGCTGGCATGAGCCTGGCCCTGCAACCCCGCCACTGCTCCAGCACCCACGGGAGACCCTTCCTTCCGTGTCATGCAGAACATCCTTTCCAAGGGGCCACGACTTTTGATGGGAACTTTTTTTTTTTTTTTCAACTAACGCTCTGGCCTGGCTGCACAGTTGCTGTGCAGTCGCTGATCTGTGTGTCTGATGCCAAAGTGATTAAAGCGAGGATGTGAGCAGCTCGCAGTTCTCTGGCTGTGGCACCGCAGCAATCGCCTGGCTGGCTGCAGCCTGTCACCTGGAGCAACCGGCAACCACCGAGCCATGCTGCTTCTACTTCTAGTCACAAGCCCAAATTTTTGGTTTAAAAAAACCCTTTTCCACACCCTCCTGGGAGGCCCAGTTCCCCAGAGGGTACGGTCCCGGTGTGTTGGTTTCTGAGGCTCTTGCAAGGCTTCTTGCTGGAGGACATGGTTGGGAAACAGCCCTTGCTGGAAGATGTGGTTGGGAAGGGAAAAGGTGGTGTGTGCAGGGGCCAGGCTTTGGGATCGGGAATAACGACTCCTTCTTTTATCTCCTCTCCTCTCCTGCCTGCTTTTCACTGTCCTGCACAGAGATCCCTGCCGCTCCCCCCACCACCGCTGCCAGCGGCACAGAAGAGCCTGCAGGTACGTTGTCTCTTCTTTTAAAGCATCGTGATGGCAAATGTCTTTTGAGCAATCGTCTGCTTAAGATAAAAAAATGCCTGAAATTAATACGTGAATTCTGTTGCCTGTACTGGGACAAATGGATTCTTTTTATGCCCAAAATATCCAAGTGTGCAGCATCCCAAGAGTCGGATGTTTCTAGGAGCATATGGGAATGTAGGGAAGATGCAGATTTTCCCGGGGGTGAGAAATCAATAAGTATGGAGCGATTACCCAAAGTGAGAGTGATGCTTGATGGAAAAGAGGTAAGGACTAAAGACTGCCACTGGTTGATTATTGAAGTTTATTGTTTACCTGCTGAAGTAGAAGAGCCCAAAGAGGGTAAGAAAACAGTCCAGCTGAGATGTTTTTCTGGTGGAAGAGGTCTGGAGAACCAAAATCCCCCCAAAGAGAATGAAACACCGAAGTGTTGCTGACTGCTGCATATGAGCATTTCCTTTTGTTTGCCTGGATCTGTGCATTTCATGTGCTGAGCACCCTTAGGTGCTGATGTGACCTGCGTAAGTTAACAGCAGTGTGGCTCATGTCCAGCTTTGCGGGTCCTCGGGCTGGGACACGGCTGAGGTTAGTGGCATTGTTGGGGATGGTTGTGCTCAGAGGTGTCTGGGGGCCGGTGACCGTAAGAGCAGAGGAAACATCTTAGGTCAGAGTGGGAGGTCCTGCAGTAGCGGCTGAAGCATGGGGACAGCAGCATGGCCCTGATGGGCTTGGGTCACCACGTTTGTGCAAGCTGTAGTGCAGAGGATCATCCTGGGAAAGCTTTGGCACACGGTGCTGTGCGTATCCTGCCTTTCCCCTCCCCTCGCCCTTTCGCCGAATGCTACCTGTGAAATGCTGCTATCCACTTCCATCAGGAGAAATCTTCTTCCCCAACTCCTCAGGAGCTTAATTACATAGAATCATAGAATGCTTTGGGTTGGAAGGGACCTTCAAAGGTCACCTAGTCCAACAGTGCGCCTCACCATCCCACCCTGTTGTAGGTGCATCCCAGCAGTGCCAGCTAACCGTGCTGGATGCACGGGGCTGAGCGGGCTGCCCTCTTCCCATCTCATTCCACGGGAGGTAAATTTATGTCTGCCGCTCCCTGTTTCACTCCTTGCTATCAAAGAAGCCCAGGGTCTAGCCAAGGCTTTTAAATGCTTGAGGGTGGGTTTTTCCCATCGACAGGAACAGTGCTGCTGATATACAGCAGATTTATAGGCTGATAGAGCATATCAGCTAGTGGTTTAGGGACCACTGGCGGTCCTTAAAGTGGTTTAAGTGAAGTGGTGTAAGTGTTTTCTGGAACCTCCCGAAAAACGTGCCTGCTGCACTGACAAGCACTGCGGGAGAATCCCAATTCCAACCGGTCCCCTCTGCGGCAGCAGGCGGAGGGCAGCAGAGCAAGATTTGAAGGGTTTAACTGGATGCTGCTGGGGCAAGTTGTGC
This sequence comes from Tetrax tetrax, assembly GCA_009806455.1. Taxonomy (NCBI): domain Eukaryota; kingdom Metazoa; phylum Chordata; class Aves; order Otidiformes; family Otididae; genus Tetrax; species Tetrax tetrax. The sequence continues at coordinate 6,982 of WHYT01014143.1, forward strand.
TCCATCGCCACGTTAAATTGAGCATCTTCGCCTGCCCAATTTACTGAGCAGTCTTTGGGGATGGGGCTCTTGGCACTTGGCATCGCAATTTCCAAGCTGAGCATTTTGAGCGGGCAGCCGAGCACTGCTCAGCCCTCGCAGCCCCACGGGGCAGGGCTTTCATCCTTCGTCAGGTGATAATAAACCCCAGCGTTGCCAAAATACAAAAGGTCCACAGATTAAATACCAGATTTCTCACAGACTCCTGCTATTTCACATGAACTTGCAGACTAAATGTTCCGTCTCATGGCCTGGGAACACCGAGATGTTATGCTCCACACCAGGATCCCTCTGTTCCTCCCCCCACAACCTCCCAAACCCACTCTGTTCCCCTGTGGCAGGGATGGCAGAGCAGACCTCTTGTACTACGATGCCACCGGCTTTATCCCAGGCTCTGCCAACAAATGTGGATGTTTGGCAGCCAAGGAGATGCAGAGATCATTGAATCAGAGAATCATCATAGAATCATCAAATCGTTTAGGTTGGAAAAGACCTTTAAGGTCATTGAGTCCAACCATAAACCAAACACTGCCAAGTCCACCACTAAATTATGTCCCTAAGTGCCACATCTACACAGCTTTTAAACTCCTCCAGGGATGGTGAATCAACTACTTTCCTTGGCAGCCTGTTCCAGTGCTTGATAACTCTTTCAGTGAATGAATTTTTCCTAATATCTGATCTAAACCTCCCTGGCACAACTTCAGGACTTTTCCTCTTGCCCTATCACTTGTTACTTAGGGAAGAGACCCACACCCACCTCACTACAACCTCCTTTCAGGTAGTTCCAGAGAGCAGCAAGGTCCCATAAGCAGCCTTTTCTCCAGATTAGAGTTTCTCCTCACAGGACTTGTGTTCCAGACCCCTCACCACCTTCGTTGCCCTTTCCTGGACATGCTCCAGCACCTCAATGCCTATTTTGTAGTGAGGAGCCCAAAACTGAACACAGTATTCGACGTGCTGAGTACAGGGGGATGATCACTGCTGTGGTCCTGCTAGCCACATGTGACACGGCTTCTCTCAGCCCTTTCTGCAAGGAGCTTGGTTCCTGAGCAAAAGCCCTGTTGTGGAGCTCCAGTGTCTCTGTGCTCGGGTTCCCTTGCACCATCACTGATGCAAGGAGCAGAAGCAGCCCTGGCACTCACACTGGGGACCTCCCAACCAGAACCTCATCCTTGGTGGAGTCTCCTTTCCTTGGGCTCCTTCCTGCCAGCGCCCAGGGCGGTTGCCCCAGCCCTTTCCTAAGGCAGGGTTCAGCTTGTGGCATCCCCTCCCCTGCTCAAGGTCAGGTGGCAGGGCACGGGGTGCGTTTGTGAGTGAGTGAAGGATTGGTTTGCCCCATTGCCATGGTGGGAAGCATCCCTCAGGTGAGCTTTGCATGCAGTTTGCCCTGCTAAGCTTCTGACCAGCCTTGGAGGTGACACTTGAGCAGCATCCCTGAGTTTGAACTGGCTAGAGGGATCTCTCAGTGGTGTTTTCCTGCTGTTAGGAGCTCATTTATCTGGGCACATTCTGGCTATTCATGAGTCCAAAAGGGTCTTTCTGAAGGTATTCTGTTATTCCTGCCAGTTCCCATGTCCTGTTGGGTCTTCCCAGACCGTGACCACAACAGGGGCTGAATGCAGGCGAGAGCCTGGAGGAAGCAGTGTTTATCCACATCCCTCAGCCAGCAGCCCTGCTGAAGGGAAAGAGCTGCCGAAGCCCCACCTCTGCTGCCCCCACTGCTTACGAGTCAGGACTGGTTTGGGGGTGATGCGTCTCCCACCTGTGTGCTCCACGTGCATACCAACACAGTCAGGGAAACAGCTTCTTTCCATGAACCTCCTGTGCAAATGCCAACTGGGACAGCTCATTCGGCCATCCCGAATTCCACGTGCCACCTTGACTGGCCACAGCCCTCATCGGTGCCTGCCCTGAGCTGATATGCTGTGGCAGTGTGACCCGTGGGCTGTGAGTCACGGCCACCAGCTTGGTGCCAGGCACTGTGTCGAGTGGGCTGGGACTGCTGCTGGGCTATTTGCCCCCATGACTGGCCAGTAAGAGGGTCAGGGTGAGCATAGAGCCTGCATAGGACCCTTGAGCAAGACAAGGGTGCATGCAACCCATTCTAGCCACTGAAGGTGGATGCTTTGGTGAAGAGCAGCTCCCTGTGCAGCTGGTGAGCAGAGCTAGATCCTCCCTGCCACCCTGCATCTGCCTGGGTGGGCGTCGATCAGCTGTAGGGATCAGAAGCACATTGGTCAGGATGTCCCCTCACCTTTGACTGAGGATTTGGGTAGTCTGCAAGACTTTCCAGCCTTGCTACAAAAGGATCATCTCACCTTGGCACTGCTGGCAAAGCCATGGTCTCCAGTCCCAAGCTCCTGCAGATCCTGGCAGCAAACAGCCCTGTCAGGAAGGAGCAAGTCTGATAACTGCATCCTTGTCATGGAGAGAAGGGTTATTTAGGGATCTGCCCAAGCCCAACTGGGTTTGCATAAAGCCTGTAACTGAGAGCATCTCAGCAGGGTTAGATACCTCCTTTCAGAAAAGAGGCTCCTTGCTGGAGGGTGGGAGAGGATTATCTGTGGGCTGCGAGCAAACTGGGCGTCCTGACAGCCTGCGAGCCATGAGAAATGACCTGACAGCATCTCTTGGATCCCTGTGTCGCTGGAGGGCCAGATCTCCCCACTCCTGCCCTGAGAGGCAACCAGGGACCAATCCATCTCACCAGGAGCTGCTCGCACCGCCTCCCCACGAAAGCCCAGAGGAGGCTGAGCCACGCTGAGCAATCAGATGGGCCCGGCATGTGAGCATAATTCTTCTCACAATGATTTTTATTAGACTTTTAAAGCACTGTTTTGTCCAGGGAGCCTGAACTCTCCATATTTCATCCCTTCCCCTTGTCAGGGAGCGTCAAGCGGTGCTGGGTCTCATCATCACTCAGTTCCCACCACCACCCTGAAGCATCCTGCTGAAACTCATGGTGTGTTCTTGGCAAACCCTTAAATTGGTGTGTCTGCAAGCCAGAGCTTCCATGATATGAGAGCAAAAGAGTTATAGAGATGGAGAAAGAAATTAGTGGGAGACTTTGGGTGCAGCCAGTTCTGGGAGAGATGTTGCTTTATTTCCTTTGCTCGTAGCTACACAGGACAGAAAGCGCCTTCCTTGCCGAGAGCCAAGTTAGCATCATCACTGCTCTGAGTCAACGAGGGGTAAATTTCAAAAGAGCATAGGCCAAAGCTGGCCTGCGTACAAGGGGTGGAACAATGTCGACTCTGGCGTGGGGGGCCCTGCCTGGCTCCGCTTAGCTCTCGGAGGTCCGAATCAATTTGGGGAAACAGTCCAAAACGGAATTGTTTAGATGAAATGCATTCATGCTGTCCCACGCCAGGAGATTGGAGCATGAGGAGGGGGCGAGGAAAGCTCTTGCTACCACCCCGTCTTCTTCTGGACCTGTTCAGAGATGCAGAAGGGGCCACAGTGAAAGGGCAAAAAAAACCCCAAAAACCTGTGAGGGGAAAAGGTTTACAAACCTGCCAGTCAGTCATTGTCTTATCTGAATCGAATCCAGATTGGCTTGGAAATGATTATCTTAGGTGGATGATTTCAGTTAGTAGGCTTAAATAAAAACAGGTGATTGGATCGATACAACTTTGCGTGGTTTTCCCCTGGAAATCAGCTTCCACAGTTTCAAAACCAGATCTGGACTTTCCAAAACTCGTTGGGGCTCAAGGTGTTGCCTGGGCTCTTCTGTTCCTGGCTCGTGAGGAAGAGGTTGGATGTAAGTGCAGAAAAGGGGAAACACCCCCCCCCACCTTAGCAATCCTCCCTCAGAGGCACAGGGACCTGAAACAGTTTGGCTCCAGGTTGCAGCTTTCCCGGAGTGCAGACACCCCAGCGCAGAGGTGGATGCGTGCCTTGTTACGAGAGGATGATGGATACCTTCTGGAGGCAGCTCGGAGAAGGGAGACGGGCAGTCAGGTCTCTGCTCTGGAACAGTCTGGAACAGTCTCAAGGAAAAACAAAAAAAAAAGAAAAGAAAACAAAACAGAAAAAAAAACAATCCCATGGGCTGTCCGAGCCTTTCAAGACTGTTCCTGCTTCTGCGTCTCACTTGGAAAAAACACGTGTGAAGGTTATGGCTGCGGTCCGGGAAAATAGAAACGTTGTAGGAAAGAGTAGAAAACATTCACTTGAGAATGTTTGTTCCCTGGGAGAGCTCTCCATCCGCCTCGCGTGACCGGGTGGCCTCTGGTGCCGTTGTGGTGCTGAGCCACTGCTGTCACACCACACAACATCAGCATTTGGGACAAGCCCTCATGCCACCCACTCCTGCCCTGAGCACCGTGTGTGTACGTGCACACGTACGCCCCGCACAAACCTCCCCCTGCCACCTCCGTGGGGCTCTCTGGACCTCCCGCCACCCTGCCCCCACATCCCAGATTTGGAAACCCCTCTGATCCCTTCCCATCCTGTCCCTTGGCACAGCTGCAGGCTACGCATCCTTCCCAGGCCTGCAGCTGACTTTTCAGTATTTACAGGCTTGGGCTTTGGGGTGAACTTTCCAAATTTTACCCAGAATCCTCCACCAAGAGCCAGAAATGGGGAAAATTGGCCTCTCTGATGAGTTGGTGCTCCTGTCCCAGCATCATTTGTGGGTAGCTTGAGTAGTCCTGCCCTAAAAAAGGGCTGGTTTCCTTTCATCTGAAGGTCAAAGGCTTCAATTTTTTCCTCCCCATGCCTAGATGAAAAGGGGCGCTGCAAGGCCATCCTTGGAGAGTCCCCTGCTCCCAGGTACCATCACCCCTGGGGCAATCACAGGGGTGTGCAGGAAGAGTGGGGCTTGTTTGTCCCACAGTAGAAGGGCATAATGCAGATCTCAGAGGGTGGCTCAAAGCCACCCTTGTAGATGGACGTGGAGGAAAAGGGACCTGTGGGTTCCCTCAGGGCTGCTGCCACTGGCATCCACATCACCCCAGCAAAACATCACCAGGCGCCGTTAGAAGCTGAGTTAAATCACTTTCTCCCACCAGTACAGGGGCTGTGCTGGAATTTCATGGCTTGGGCAGCTGGGAGTCACCTCCTTATTTCCAGCCTCCCAGCCAGCTTGTACCTGTGCATCCCTGCAGGGATATGGTCTTCTTGGCTCCATGTCTCCATCCCAAGGAGAGCTTGTGGACCCCTGTCCTCCCCGCTCCCAGTCATGTAAACACTGCGATCATCACTGCAGCAACAGCTTTGAGGGAAAAGTGACATTAGGAAAGGATTAAATGTACCATAGCTCCTTTTAATGAGCTGCAGCAGCTGGAAACAAGGAGTAAATGTCATGTGAGCCTCCAGCTGCCTCCACAACATCTGTGAGGGGTGCGACGCTTGCTTGGAAAATGACAGTGTGGGGACAAGCCACTGGCATTGCGTAGCACCTCCAGTCAGGACAGGACATGGAGCCAAACCACTGCTCCCCGGTCCCTTCCTGAATGCTTATCTAAACCTCTGGACCAGCTCCATCCCTGAGTGAAGTCAGTGGCAAATCTCAGCCCAGTGTTGGACCCACAGGGGCAAATGCAGTCGGTGCTGTTAGCTTGGCCAGTGAGAACCTGGCTCATCACTCTGTGTTTGGGTGCAGGCATGTAAGCGTGGCTCTTGGGTGGGCTCTTGGAGGGCTGGAGGAAACAAATCCCACCCCACACTGAAGTTCATGTCTTCCCTCCTTCCCAGATCACTGAGCAAGCAGGGAGGGAAGGGGGCAGCTCTGCACCATGGTCATTGTGTTTGGAGGGTGGCACCTGTCCATGGTGTCTTGCCAATGTAGCCTTGGAGGCTGAGTCAGAGGGGCAGGGGAGATGTCCCTTGAAACCCGGTCACCCCCTGCTTCTCATGACCTTGGGTCCCCATGGGGTGGTGGTTATGCTGGGGTCTCCCCCTGTGCCGTGGTTTTGTCTTAGAGGTGGTCCCAAACCAACCCTGCCAACGCGCATTGACCATTGCAGCCCTCCCATATCTCAAACGGGTGGCCCCAAGCACAGTCAGCCCAGCAGGCCTGGGTCACTGCTCGGCTGGGCAGGCTCGCTGCCTGGCTACCAGCCTCAGCTGCTGGGCTACTGGGCTGCTGGGCACGGCAGAGCCATCCACCCAGCCTCCCCCAAGTTGCTGCTGGGTGCAGCGCCCTGGGGAGCACAGCACCCAGCCAGCGGAGCGAGGGATGCTTTCCAGTGGGCACAGGGACCACAGGCTCCCGTGGGAGGCTGCTCCTTGGGCAGATCTCCTTTATCAGAGGCAAACTGGAAAAAATACACCAAAGAAACCCAACTTCTGTAGCACCTTGCACATTAAACACAAAAGGGACTATCAAAAGGCATTGTACTGGCATTATGAATTGAGAAGGAAAAGCCTGAGGATGTGTCTGGTTTCAAACTAGATTTGCCTCCGGATCAACAACGGAAATCACAAAGTTTTAACTCTGGAGAATTGCAAGCAAAGTAACAGATAGCCTTAGGGTTTTTTTGGAATTGAAGTAGCGAGGTGTCTCGGTAAGCACTGGTACTCCGTGAAAGGGAGGATGTGTCTGTGTGTGCGCACTGGTGTTACTGCTCGCACATCTGGAGGGGATCAGCAGCGCAAGGACCGGTCGGAGCTGGGCACAGGGCTTGGCAGCACTCGCCGCCCGCCCGAAGGGATCCCGGCTGGGCTGGGGACGAGCTGCCGGGATGCGGGCACAGCCTATTCCCGCTCTGCCTTGGTGAGGATGTTCCCAGAGCTGGGGCAGGGCATGGCCAGGGGAAACTGTGAACTGATGGAGAGAAAAATCGCGGCTCTTTGCTCCGAGGACGCACTAACAGTGTGCCTGAGCTCTGTGGAGAGCCGGGAGCATCCTGTAGGCTGGGAATAAAGGGCTCCACAGCTGCCTGTGGTACAATCGGGAGGTGAAATTCTCATTTCGGTCACCCTGGTGTAAATGTGGGCTCAGTCTGGGGGTCTGCAGCTTTGTACCCATCCAAATGAGTCATTAATTTAGCCCTGCATGGGTATTCTCTTGCCTGTCTCAGGCTGTAAGCAAGGTGATGGATTGACTGTGTGATTGATTGACTGATTGATCGGCCACAGCATCCAGCTCCCTCCTGAAAAGAGGTTTCTCATGGTGATCCACAGTGAATGGCTGTGAGCACAATAGGGGTGAGGGGCTTCCCGTGAGGAAACTTCTAGTGAAAAAAAAAAAGAAGAAGAAGAAAAAAAAAAAACCACCACAAAACTTCTGCTGAAATGCAGATAAGCTTCACACACAACTGCATCATGCTCTTAGAACCCCATTGCAGGGCTTCCTGCACCCCCATATCCCTTCATCACTCCATCCCTTCATTCCCAAATCCATTCTTCCATCTCTACATCCCTCCATCCCTGCTTCCCTCCATCCCCACCTCCCTCCATTCCTCCATCCCTGCATCCCTGCATCCCCACATCCCCAGCTCAGGGATGCTGCCACCTTGGGGACCGTCCTTCTGACACTGGGGGGACCTGGGTGCCCTCAAGCCCTGGGCATCGTAGTGAAGCCACAAGCTTCAGAGCAAGGACTTACAAGCCCAGCATCACCATCAAACCCATCTGAAAAAAAAAGAAATTACAATTTTAAAGCTAAATGAATGGATTCTCTCCCCTTCCTGGGACATTTCCAGGTGCTGCTTCCCCTTGGCAAACAAAGTGCGTGTCCCCAGCACCGGCTCTCCGTTGCCGTGTTTCCCCGGAGCGGAAAGTCTGATTTGCCCCGGCTCTGGTTACATCCTGACCCCACATCCCATGCAGCGCCCGCTCAGCCGGGGAGCTGATGTCAGGCCGGGAATTTATAGGGTGGCCAACGCTCCCGAAGACAGATGGTTTCCTATTAATGTATTTAATCATGTCGACTGCGGCTCTCAGCAGGGCTGCGTCCCCGGGGGCGCTGGGAGCGGCAACCCTGGAGTCCGTCCGTGGTCGGAGGCTGGGGACGTGTTCCCAGCCGCTCTGTCAGAGCTGGCACCCCGCATCCCACCGTCTCCTGGGGCTCAGCGCTGGGTTTGCCGCTGCGAGGAGCGGGTGGGAAATGTGCTGCCGGGAGAGGGGCGAGGAGGGTGCAGAGCCAGGGCTGGATGACCCATAAATCTCTTGTGTTCGTGTGGTGTTTTCCAGTGTTTTGATGTCTGACACAGCTGGGCTGTCCCCACTGTGTCAACAGTGCCTGCTCTCTCCCTTTATGTATGGCAATAATTGGGATGCTCATGCGGCCGTGGCTGTGGCGTGGGTGGGCACCCGTGCCCCGAAACACCGAACCTTGCTCAGATCCTTCCCTTCCCATCCCAAAACTGGCAGCAGGCATCTAAAGCAGCAGGGAGCAAACGCACCCCAACCCGCAGCGGGGCTCGGGTGGTGCCTAGGCGTGGGGTCCCCTCTGAACGCAGCAGCCGGGGGTCCCAGGGCTGGACCAAATAGGCCAGCGACATCTGAACCATGCCAGGACCGAGCTGCCGGGATGCCACAGCACGTCGTGGCTCGAAACCGACTGGGCTCCTGCGAAGCGTCCGGCCGCTGCTCTCCACCCACTCCGGGCAAGAGGGCTTTAATCTAATTACATGCTTTATTTGCGACAATTTGTTATTCAATCAATCTTGCTCAGGCAGAAGAAAGGAGGCTACTGTGGGCTCATTTTCACCTTCTCGTTCCAAGGGGGAGGTTAAGGGCAGTTTTCCTGGCTGGAGATGCCTGCAGGGCTGCGGACACGGCTCCCCCTTCGTCGGGGGTGCGCGGCATGAGGTGGGAGTGGGTTTCAGCCACCTTTTCTCCCAACATCATGCAACAAGTCACCAATTCAGGCACAGAGCATCCTGGCTGTGGCCTGAGGGTATCTTTGAAACCTTCTGTCCCTTGAGGACCCTTCACAGCCAGCGACATGCTGGTGGCCCAGGACGTGTTGGGCACCACTGGGCAGGTGGGGCTGGAGGCAGAGGTCAGGATACTCCTGCCAGGTGGTCCCAGGGAGTCCTGAGAGCACTCCTGAGACTGCTTTGGAGACCAGAAGATGCTCGCGTGCCTGGGCAGGTGCAGACTGGCCACAGACCCTCTCCACGGCTGCCCCAGGAGCTGATGGGGCTGGGTCTCAGCTGATGGGAGAAATCCCTGCCAGCTCCTTTTCCCAGGACGTGCTGTGGGGACCACTGCTCTGAGGCTGACTGCCCTGGGCCAGCTTAAGAGGTGACCAAGGACAGAAAACAAAGTCACATGGCTGCCTGGTTAAATACAACCCCCTGGCTTGCGTTGCACCAGGACTTTGCACAGATCCTCTGGGAACAGACCCAGGCCCCCGAGATCCCCGTCCCCAGACTGCGAAGGGGACAGTTTTGAGCCCGGTGACCATTTTCCAGGTCACACAACACGCAAGACTTGAGCAACCCAGCCCCAGCTCAGCCCCGGGTCCAAGGCTTGCGAATTCTGTGCCTCCCCATCCCAGCTCCCAGCCGCGACGGAGAGACGGCCGAGGCCACCCAGCCAGAGTCCTGCAGCCAGCCCCCAAACGAAGCGCGCTCATTTGCATGTTATAATTGCAAAGGGCATCGTGCACAATAGCTGGGTCGTTGCCAGGTAGGGAGGAGGAGGAAGAGCCAACTGAGTCCTAACAGACTCCCCTGCTCCGTTCAGCCTCCGGAGAGGGGAAGGGAGGCTGCCGGGTGCACAGGAGAAGCGACCCCACTGCTAAAGTGAAGAACCTGGGAGTGGTTCTCTGCCTTAAGTTTGGTTTTAAAGAAGCCTGCTCTGAGACAAAGACTGCCACTGGAGTCCAGCCCAAGTTAAATTACAGCATCAGTCCCTCTCGGTCACCGTGCACTCTGCAAGCCAGAGACACCACAGCCCCTGCTGCTCGCCCCACGGGGAGGAGCCCACCTGCACTCCCTGTGCCAGGAAAGGGTGGCTCCAGAGCATCTCCTCCCTCAGGAGATGCAGTCAGCAAAGGCCAGGAGCTAGAAGCCTGGAGCAAGGGTGTTTGGTCAGCAGAGCTGGCGCTCTCCAAAATGACCCCCAACACTCATTCGCTAAGAATGATGGAGGAGATGTTAAAATAAGTCTTTGGGATGGAAGCAAGGGGCAGCTTCAGTGTTGTGGGAAGTGAAATGGGATTTTGCGGTCATCTGGGGAAGTGTCCAGAAGTCCAAGAGCCAGAGACATCCCTGTCATAACGGCTGTGGGCCAGCCCTGCGTGGGGTCATCATCTTCCCTGGCGATGTGCAGTGGGGGATTGCATTTTATTCCCGTGTCACCTGGGAGCATGGCTTCCAAGCGCCTTTGGGATGTTCTGAGATGGCTTATGGAAATGTTTTCATGCCCAGTTTGGGCACATCAAGCACCCAGCTGAGCCCACACTCAACCTCAGAGCAGAGACGCGATGTTTCTGCCCCTGCCCTCCCCAAAGGATGGCTCCCTCCATGCATACCCCTTCTGCTCCCTGTGCTTTTCCTCTGAGCTCCCAACCATGAGTGGAAGATATCAGGTTGCCACCTGCAAAGGGGTTTGGAGATTTATTTCTGCGGTCCAAACAATTTGGAGGGGATTCAGCCCCGTGGGGATGGGGCAGCATGAAGCTCTGCAGACCTGTGGAGCTGTAGGCTGATGAACATGTCCTGTACATCCCACAGGACATGCAGTGGTTCTTCAGAACACCTGGAATAGTTTTGTGGTTTCTGGATGAGTTCAGGAAAAGGAAACCTCTTGATGCAGACAGCACCCACCCTGGGGCTTTACTTGAGAGCGCTGTGGCCTCAGCTGGGAGGTCTGGGCACGGATCGCAGCTCAGAGCTGGAATTCCTCAACTCCCATCAAAGGGAGAGTTCACTGGGGTCCGTACCAGGGATCACAAAAATGATGAATGCTGTTCATCACCACGGTCTCCTTGCATGAGAGGAAATCGGAACATCCCCATTGATCTGGGCTGGCCAGCTCTGGAGATGTCCTGCACCCCGAGCAGAAGCCCCACTCCCATTTTCTCAGCCCCACTCTCTCCAGCGATGGGCTCACGGATTTAGGATTCGACATTTGGACCCGCACCTTCATTTTATTGCTCGTTTTGGTTGCACATCCCACCCGGTGAAAACGGGAGGTGGGGACACACGGACTCCCACCCGCAGAGCCCCAGCAAGAAGCGCAGTCCCTTGGGAGCTGGCAGAGGGAGGGCAGGCGAGCACCTCAACCTGCTGAGATGGTGATGCCAAACTGTCAAGGCTGGGTCTCCCTTCCTAAGCCACGACACCTCCACTTTGGATCTCAGCCCGCAAAGGTATTTAGGGCCCTTCCTAGGGGAAATCAATAGGAATTTAGCTGCATACATTGGGATTAGAAATCTGAATCCCCGTGGGGATCTAAGCCTTATATCTGCATCTTGAGTCAGGTACCCAGGCCAAGAAACATGGCTTTAATCGTTCTATCATGTCAGAATCAAGGGGCCTTTCATTTCCTTTGCCGACATGTGGCTTAGAGCTCGTTTCGGATCTGCAAGCGCAGCAAGACCTGGTCTCGCGCAGCATCTTCTCAGGAACGCCGCTCGGCACCCCGAGCTCCGGCTGCCACCACCCTTGTCCTGCCCAACCCCGAAAGCATCAGCGCTCCGGCGGGGGTGCATTAGGAAAGTGTGGGGTGACCAGAGCCCCAGCTTCCCACAGCCTGCAGTCCCGTGCTAGCAGCCCCATCCTTTCTCAGACAACCCCTGAAAATGAAGAAATTATTTAAAAAAAACCCAAACTTTTGCAAAAAAAAAAAAAAAAACCAAAACAAAGAAGGTGTTTAGCTGTGAAAACCCTTTGCTCAGCCAGAGAATTAGTGATATCAAGCGGATGGGCTGAGCTGCAAAGCTGCTGAATGCTACGCTGACACATTTTACCGAGCTGCGATGGACACGAAACAGCCACCCACCACCTGCTCCCAGCCCTCTGCGAGCAAGGAGCGCCAGCCGCCTCTCCCCGCTCCGCTTCTCCGGGAAACACGGAAAGGTTGTGCTTTCCCGCAGGGAAGCGGCCGGCAGCTCCCAGCCCCGGGGATCCGGGGAGGAGGTGTAGGATGGCCACGCCGCGGGTCGCGGCACGTTAGGATGCAGTGATGAAAACAAAAAAAAAAAAAAGCAGCAGGGTCTGGGTGTGCTTTGGGTTTGTATCTCCAAAACGGGGATTTGCACTGAAATATTTGCACAGCTGAGCAAACTCGGGGAGGAAAGCGCTGGGAGCAGGGGGAGGAGGGCGTTTGGGTATCACCACTCCATTTCTCCTGTAACACGGTGCTGCGGCCAGGGGTGTTTGAGTCCTTCAGAGTGGGGTGGCCAGGCCAAACGCAGGCCAGGACAGACTGGGAGAGGTTGCAGGGTCTGTGAAGAGCAGGTCCATCCCTTGTTCTGCACCCCCGCGTGCAGGGGACATCTGTGTACAACACAATGGGGCAGAGAGCTGGGGCTGACCCCAGTGGCATCCCCCCCACCGTGCCCGTAGGACCTGGGTGGACAGGACCTGGACATTCACCACCCCATGCTTCAGGTACCAGGTTGTTCCCCATCCCAGAGGTGGCAGCCTCCTTTTGTGCTCAGCCTGGCCTTTCAGCGGGACTCTGGCATCACCTTCCAAGGACTGGTCACCCCAGGCTGAGCCTCTGCAACCCCATGGAGACAAGTGAGAGGGACCTAAGGGAGCCTCTCATGCAACCAGGAGAAGGGACACGTCCCTTGGGACTCTGTAGGTTTGTGACAGAAGAATCTGGGGACAAGTTCTGACAGAATCTCACATGGTGTGGTATCTCCTGTGCACGTGGCTCTGCTACCACCTTCCATCAGGGGACCCGCAGCTCAGCAAACCTTCGTCCAGAGCCCGAGCTGCTGAAACATCGCTTGGTGGACAGGAGCAGAATTTTTTTCCAGGCATTAGGCAGCACTGAAATAACACCCTGTAGCATCCCCTTTGTACGCTTTCCCTGAGCAAGCGGTGATCGTCCAGCATCACCCTGCACACACAGCACCACTTACCAGCAAACACAAAACTCAGTCCTTTGAAAAAATTCTGAGAAGTTCTGCTGAGAAACTTCGTTTGCCCTCCCAAAGAGGCCCCGCAGGACCTCCGAGTCACCCAGGAGGCAGGAGAGCTCTCCACGTAGGAGACAAAGGAAATGAAGCGGGGCAAATCCCCCACCCATGGAAATCCGCCCTGGCATCTGGTGATTTACACTGATTTACACCAGCTGGCTCTGGCCACATCAAGTTCAATGTGAACCAGCTGAGGCTCTGGCACAGCCCTGGGCTCGGGAGGGAAAAAAAAAAAACGAAGAGAAAGGGAAGCAGAGTTAGTAACAGCAGGGTTGGACCTCGGCTGGAGCTGGGCATCCTGAGCTGCAAACCTGGCTCCAGGTTCGTACCCTGGGAGTGAGTGGAGGCTGTGGGGATGGGGTGCTGTCTTGGAGGGCTTGGGGGCAGCTGGAAACTGTGCTGGGCTGGGATTCTGGCAGGTCAGTGACCTCAGGTAGAGTGGAAATATTGTGGTGGTAGGGTAGGAGTTGGGAAGCTCAGAGATGTTGCTGTGGGGAGAGGCTGCTGAAGGAGCTTGGGGCTGTTGTTGTGAGCACTCTGCACTTAAGTCCAGAGCGATGGTTTCTCTCTGATTGCTGTTTCTGGGGGCTGGAGGAGGATCTGCCAGCCTGGCCGGTGCAGACCCCCTTGCAGTTCCCGGGGCCAAGCCGTGGGGTGTGCAGGTGGGAGCTGCTGTCCCCCCCTGCCCATCGCTAGTGCTCAGAGCCCACTGCACCCCAGCATCTGTCTGCCATCCATTTGGCCAGGGGACAAGAGACCCGCAGCCAGAGCTCCCCAGCGTTGTCCCTGCTCCCTGCCTGCCCTTGTGCCAGCCTCTGCCGTGGATCAGCTACTGCATGGGGGCTGAGACATAGCAGCGGGGATAGATATCTGTAGGAGCCCTGGGATTTTTGTGCCAGGGAGAACCATTATCATGTTTATCACAACCACGTTAGTGTCCTGAAGAACATCAGCAATCTGCGGTTGAGCAGAACCGTGCTGGCTGCCCGGCGGAGCAGCCCGATGGTCCTGTCAGTGCCCTGCCCCACCGGGCAGCAGAGGGAGAGGGTCCCTGGGCTCTTAGGTGACTGCATGCACCTTTATTTCCCTTATAGACTTTGCCTTCAATGTTTATGGCCAGGAACGGCTGACCAGTGAGTTGGATCAGGAATATTTCTGTTCCCTGGGCTCTGTGACACCAGGCAGCCACATCCCTCTGTGTGGTGGCATCCTGCCGTGGTGGCATCCTGCCACGTAGGCACGGCTGGAACTTCTCTAGTGCATCTCCATGGTCTGAACTACAGGTTTTTATAGAATATTCACTATTTTCTCAGTGCATTTCAAGTTTTACTTGACGTTCAGAGTTGTGTTAGGTGAGAAAAGCGAAGGGGAGGCATTGGGTGCTGGAGCCCCTCAGCTCCCGGGTTTCGAAGGGCTTTGGCCGGGCTGTAGCTGGGCAGAGACCACAGCTGAGACTCTTGGAGAAGGAAGGCGCCCAATTTCACATCATAGCTTTCACTTTTGGTCCTGGCTAGGTCATACTGAAAGAGCATGAAACGTGTATTACTGTGGGTGCTCTCCTGAGGAAAGAGAGCAGCAATGGGGCAGGAGGACGGTGCTGAGATGCAGCAACTCTCTGCCTGGCCACGTTGAGAGGGGCTGGGGCGCGCGTGGACCTGAGGTGTTGGTACTGAGGTGGTACCTGATGATCTTGGGATGTGTGGGTGTTCAGTGCTCTGGGTTTCCTCCTCCTGTTGGTTTCCCAACTGGAGCTGAAAAAAGAAGCTACTGCTTGGCTCAGGGTGGGTTTGGCTGTGCTGCCAATGGGGAGGGTTGGGTCTGGGGTCCATGAGACTTCCTGGAGCACCTCCTCTCCACCTGAGGAAGCTCCCTATGTTTCTGAACCCACCTCCTGCTCCAAGGACACCTTCTGTCCTGGGGCTGGTCAGCTGAGAGGGAGCAGAGCACCCAGTGCACTGTGTCTCCAGCCCTCAGTGCTCTCCTTGCCTGGGCCAGCTCTGAGAATCCAAAACTGGAGAAGACCTCCTCCAACATGGCCCTGTCCCAAAGCTGACTTCGCATCACAGCCCCTGTGTAGGCAGCAGAACCGCAGACAGAGCCATCGCCACGAAATACTGCAGCTCTTCTGGCTGTGCAGCCCCATCCCAACACTGTGCCTCAGTTTCCCCTCCCAGCCTGCTTAGTGTCAGCTACTCTAGGAAGGAATTGCTTCTTGCAAGGGCTTGTGCAGTACATAAGAAGCCCTTAAGCCCTACTGAGGCTGTGGTACATGCCACCCTGTGTGACACAGCCATGCTAAAGAGGGACACAGGGGGATGCTGCACAGCTTCTCCCGCAGGATTTCAGGTCATGGTCTACTGGACAGTGTGGGGTGATGCATGGGCCAGTGTGTTCTGCTCTGGCACTGCCAATGTGACCTGGGGGACAATATGGGCCATGGGGTACCAGTAGCATCCCCACCTTCCCAGTGCCCCACCCTGCTCGCAGAGCCCTGGGGCCCCACTGTGGCTTTTCAGCAGGTTTTCCCACCTGGTCCCCAGCGGTGGCTGTGGAGGAATGATGGGCAGTTGGGAGAGGTGGCGATGTCCCAAAGCCTCCTGCTGCAGCCAGATGTGTCCCATTTTCCCCCAAATGTGGGGTTTCTGTGGTGCTGGGGGCCTTTCTTTAGCACCCATGGGTGCTGAGGAGACACGGGATGTGCATGGACAGCATGTCCACAAGCCAGCCCCAGTTTGGAGAGCTGCCATGGGGTGGTACATCTCCAGCCACAGTGGCATTGCCCAGCTGTGGTGCCACTGGGATGTTCCCAGCAGTGGCTGGAGAGAACCAACTGGTGTGATGCCATCTGGCCGCATCCCGCACGGGAGCAGATCCCCAGGGAGCAGCAGCTACCGGCGCAGGGCTCAGCATCCCCACAGCCGCCCGGGACCGTGGCCTGCCTCCAGACCCCGCTGCGCTGCCGGGCTGCCGCGCCGGGGCTGCCAGGCCGTCGTGCCAGCGCTCCTGCCCGCCCGCCGCACCGCCCGAACGAAGCCAGCGCGTCCCAACGGTGGGGGCCCATTAGAAACGAAACGTTCCTACTGGGGTATTTTATTTGCACACTTCAGTAGAGTGGACACCAAAAGGCTTTGCTAATGCTTCATGGGCTGCTAATTTCCTCTCTGACCCCCATTGTCGGAGGGTGACCCCAGCCCGAATCGCTCCGCAATGAATGCCAAAGGCTGACACTGGTCCGGGTTAGGGGTGACAATGGGGCCTCTGTGGGCTCCAAGCAGGCTCCAGTTGGGAGCTGGGGAACAGGGGAATTTGTGTGGCTCTCAAAAGCTCTGGGTGGGCACAATAAGGGAGGCCCCGGGGTCTCCCAGGAAGACAGAGGCGGCGCGGGGAAGCTGGGCTGGGGGAGGCGGGCGGGAGGACGGTTTCCTTTGTGAAAAGCTTTCTTTAGAAAGGAAGGGTTTTTTCTGAATGCCCCCTTCGACGACCCAATCGGGGCTTGGCAGATGGATATCACAGGCACGCTGCTTATTCACGGCAGGCTGCAGCTTTGAGCCGTCCCCCCTCTTCCCCCAGCCTTTTCTTCATTTTAAGGCTAATTTGTTTTGTTAATGTTTTCTTGCCCTCCCCCTCTCTCCCGCGCAGATTGTGACTCGTACTGCAAAGCCTCCAAGGGGAAGCTGAAGATCAACATGAAGAAGTACTGCAAGAAAGACTACGGTGAGTCGCCCCTCTCCTCCGATGCTTCCCAGGGACCAGAGGTTGCAAAGGGATGCAGAGCAGGAGCATCTCCCTCCCTGGTCTCCCCAAGCCCACCGAGCCCAGGGGCAGGTTGCCGGCTGGGTCCCAACCACAACCAGGGACCAGGCAGCCCAGCTCTGCTTCGTGGCAGCTGCCTGTGGTGTGGTGTGTGCGATTTGGGGGATGGTTTCTTCTGGGTTTGGAGAGGAAGCCCTGGGTAGTGATGCTTGGCGGAGCAGAGATGCAATATGTTTCTTGGAGCTGCTCTGCAGATGCTGAGACAACCCCCAAATCAGGGTCCATAGTGTCCCTTTTCTGGGTTACGATGTCTCTTCTCCCTGTGCTGTTACGTGCAGCAGCTTTTAAAAATGGGATGAGCAGTAGGTTGTTCCTCATCATCTGGCTCCATCTACTGTGTAATTCCCAGGCAAGTTCAGAGCAATTCCCAAGTACAGTCCTGGGACAAGCCGGGGCGGCTGTGGAATCCCCATCCTTGCTGGTACTCAAGGTCCTGAGCATCCTTCCACAGCTTGGAGCAGGCACACCCCCAGCTCCTGCCCCACCTCTCTGCTCCTGGGGTTATTCTTAATGTGAGTCCATTCCCAATGTGGTCACCAGTGGGTCCATCAGGAAGCATCCAGGGGGATCCCCGGAAGGGTTTTTCTTCAGGCCTCATAAAAAAAAAAATAAAAAATCCTTGAAGTTCTCCCAGGGGGCTCAGCAGCCCCTCTCCACCCCGGTTTGGCCATCGCCTGCCAGCACAGAGCTGCTGCAGCACGGGTGGGTGGAGAGGGACGTTTCTGCTCCAGTCCCGCCTGCCCAGAGCATCGCCCTCCTTCGCCAGCTGTGCCGACGCTGTTGGGATGAGCCAAGCGTGGGGAATGGGACCGACCTGGAAAAATCAGGTAGAGCTGGCTCTGTGCCGGGAGATGTTTACAAGTGCTGCTAAACATACGCAGGGGCTGGAAATTACCTCACCCTGCCATAAACTGTGGTGGGGGGCACCAACCACCAGCCTTTGGGTTTGACCCAGGGAAGGGGAGCGGGCTGTGCGCAGGTGAGCCTGGCTTTGAGCTGAGCCTTCGAACTTGTGAACAACCAGGGAATTACGAGGCGCTGCAGGACAGGGCTTGGCATCTGCGGGGCTGCGGTCGCCCCAGTGTCTGCCAGCCCTTCCCCTCCACGGTAGAGGAATATATTAAAAAAATACACATATATATGCATGCATATATGTGTATTTCTGTGTATGTATGTGTATATATATATATGTGTGTGTGTGTGTGTATGTATTTTCACCAAATTACCAGGAAAAAAATTCCCATCCCATCTGCATCAAAGCATCCTGGAGCGGAGGTACCTCCTCCCTCCTTCGAACACGCTCACAGCGGCAGCTCAGCGTGTCCGGGAAGTGTTTGCAAGAGCAGAACGAATTCCCATTTAACAGCTCGTCCTCGGACAAGCCGCTTCCCAGCGGGGCCGGCTGAGGGATGCTCCACGCTTGCTTTGTGCTCCGGTACCTCCCCGTGAGCTTGGGGGAAGAAACGGGGCTGGGAGGCAAACATTTTATTTGCATTCCCATTTATTCTTCCGTTCCCCCTGTGGCAAAATGGTTTTAGTCCTCGGCAGGGATGAGAGGCCAAGGCTGGGGCCGTGGTCCCCATCCAGTGAGGCTGCGCTGGGGTCTGGCCGTGCTCGTAGGAGCTGACGGAGGTTCATCAGATGTTGGAAAGGTCCAAAAAATGCCTTTTCCTGAGAGAAAAGGGTTTAATTGCAAGTGAGAAAGTCACTGCTAGAACACCAGGCCATTAAAGACAGGAGTGAGGCTGAGCACCAGGCTACTAAAGCTGCAGGGTTTCCCGTGGGTGGATTCTCTGCTGGCTAATAAGGCATAAGCGTGTTTCCCATGCATGGCACTTTCATCCCTTCATTTTTCCACCTGGCTTCTCCAGTATCTCCAAAGGGCTGAGGCCGCTCTGGAACATTTCCTCTTGGAAAGAGGAGAAAGCAGTTACTTGATGGCAGGAAACTTGGACCTGTCATGATCCAAACTGGCCCTGGGGTTTTGGAGGATGGTAAGGTGGAAAAAAAAATGGACATTGATCCATGTTTCCCAGCTGAGCAGCATTGTCTTACCCTGTGGCTCTCTCGGGGCGAGGGTTGTGATGTTTCAGTGGTGGCAGCGGTGGGTTTTGCTCGAGCGGTGGCCCCGGTGTGGTTTTGCTCCTTGGCTTGTTCCGTCTTCAGGGAGACGTTTCCTGGGGGTTCTGGTGAAAGCTCACGCTTGGTTTTGTTGGAGGCAGTAACACAGGTTTCAACAGACTCTGGGGAGACGAGGGCAGCTCTAGAGCTGTCCCAGGCAGGAGATATGAACAGGGCTGCTGGAAAGAGCTTTTCTTTTCTCTTTTATCACACAGCATCACTTCTGCAAAAGCCGTTTTGCCAGGGCTGATTCAGAGCGAGTGGGCGCGGGTTGTCCCAGCACAGAACTGAGGTGATCCCACCCGAGCCCTCCTGGTCTTGGGGGGGTTCCCAGCCAGCCCCCCAGCCCTGCAGTGGTGACCAATTTGCTTTTTCCAGGGCAAAGCAGCCTGGAGAGACAGCGGGGCAAGCGATGCCGCGGCCGTGCCGGGGCGGCCCACGCTTTTGACGGGGCCAGGGAGGGAAGAAAGGGTTGAAAAGGTGCAGGGAGGGATAATAAAGACTTCGGGACTGACACCCCAGCAGGAAGCCAATTAGGAGGCTCTTTTCCTCACCGCTACACCCGCATCGCTGGGCTGGATGTCCTAAAGGGCCCTAATTAGCTTGAACAGAGTCACTTCTCCTGCGGGCTCAATCAGGATGCTATCATCCGCCCCGCGCTTCTCAATGGGGCTTTTTAGCTCCCCGTTTCATTCAGCCATTCAAAGGGGATATTTTTCCCTTATTTATTTTTCTTATCTGTTTGTTTTTGTTGGGTTTGTGTCTTGCTTTATTCCTTTTTTACTTTAAATGGAGCCCTTTTCCGAGAGATGGGGTTTGGTGCAAATATTTGGAGTGAAGCAGGGCATGGGGAGGGTGGGCTGGGAGATTTCAGGAGGGGGGAGGACAAGCAAGAACAGCAGAAGAAAAGCTTTTTCTGGGTCTATTTTGGCTGTCTGGAGGAGTGCAGGGGTTGCCCAGGTCCCAGAAAACCAGGGGTAGAGGAGGGGGGTTTGCTGGGTTTGGGGCTGTTAATTTTAACCTGGAGAAGCTGAGCCCTGCTGTGGATGGAGATTCCCCCAAGCAGAGGGGATTGTTTTTGGGATCCCCCCAAAAGCAGAGGGGATTATTTTATTAGAGCAGGTAACGCTGGTCCAGGGGATGCGGGAGCATCCTTCCCTCGCTTGTGTGCTGCCGTTCCAGCCCCATTTTGGGGGATTTCCCACTGCCTGTGTGATGCGGCTCATCCCAGTGCGATGGGCACTGTGGTAAAGGAAAACGGGGGCTTTTTAAAACCAGTTTTCCCCCTGACCCCAAGCTGTAGCGAGGCCCGATCCTGCACAGATGATGCCAGACTTTTGCTGGGTACCGGCACTGTGGTCCCCACGGCCCTGGTGCAGCATCAGGGAGGGGATGAGGGCGAGGTGCGGGATCCTCGTCTGAGAGGTGAGATCATCTGCTCCCCTTGGCCTTTCTTGGAAAAAAAAAAAAAGTGAAAAAACATCCTTCCTTTCGCGGAGACTTTACTTAGTCACCCCCTTTGTCGAGAGGAGCTTGGCAGGGGCTGGTGGAAAAAAACAAACCGTGTTTTCAAAAGGCAGCTTGAAAAGAGAGAGGGGGGAGGGAAAAACCCTGAATCCAGAGAAAAACCCAGGGCAAGAGGGAAGCATCGTCCCCGGCTCACAGCCCTGGAAGGTGGAGAAATCCTGTTCCCGGAGCAGGGAAGCACTGAGCAATCCCTCCCCGTAACCCCACCCTGAGGGAGCGAGCTGGGATGGCGAGGGGTCCCCCGGCACCGCAAGGAGGGACCACGCCAGGCCAGGGCGCACCCAGGCCAGCTGGGATTAGGGCTCATAAATCTCCAATATTAAACCAGCAGGAAATTGGCAACCAGAGACAGGCAAAGCCACTGCCAAATAAATTAGGGGGAAAAAAAAAAAAAAAGGAGAAGGGGGAAATCCCATTTTAATATACTTCCGAGGAGCCAGCCCTTTCTGTTCCCAACCCAAATGGTGTTGGGGTCACCTTTCACTGCTGCTTGGAGTAAAATCTACACCAGCTCCGCTCTGCTTGCGTGAGGAGAAGGGACCCAACCCTTCGGAAAGCCCCAGCTCGAGCTGGGATGCCCGCATCCGCTGTCCCAAGCACCCGTTTCCATCTGTCCCTATTGAAGACCGTCTTGGCTCTCCCAGCAAACTGCTCTGCTCCCACAGTCCCGCGGGATCCTTCCCCGCATCCAGCACAGCCACGCTCCCCATCGCTGGAAGCTCCACCAAGCTCCAGCTCCCGGAGTCAGGTTAGCGCAGAGGATGCAGAGGTTCACCGTGGAGCCCAGTCCCAGGTCAGCCTTAGCAGGAGAAAGCTTGAAATCAGGAGATTTATCACAAACCCCCAAAGTAAACAACAACAACAAAAAAAAAACAATTAAAAAAACCCACAATGTTTTTCCAGCCTCACTCTTTTCATGGCAATCTCATGATTTTTGGGCCCCTGACTCATGGTCTCCGAATGCTGCAAGGCGCTGCTTTTCTCCGAGCCTTTCCTCGGCTGCCCTCAAACCCGCTCTTTCGAGGGTGTGGGGTTGGGTTTTGTTTTTGCTAAGGTCAACTCATCCACCCCTCATCCATCCGCACCGTCAAGCCTTCAAACTCTTTCTTGTGGCTGCAGGCTCCCAGCCAAGCCCCGAGGAGCCGAGCAGCATCCCAAGCTCCAGGGGATGCAGGAGGGGACTTAGGATCCCCCCCCCCCCCCCCCCCCCCCCCCCAGCCCCTCCCGCAGCCGTGGGGACCACTGGGTGACCCCTTTCTCAGGCAGAAGCGCAAGGTGGGAGGGTGTTTGAGCGCATCGCCTGGGCTGGTGTGGTCCAGCAGCATCGGTGTCGGGTGGGATGCAGTTCACGGGGCAGCGCCTGCGCTCAGCAGGACTGGGGGCAGATCTTGAAAAACCAAAAAAGCATCTTCTTCTGGCCTCTCAAGTGCCTGTTTGGGTGAGTGAGGGCTCTCTCGGGGCTGACAGGGAGCAGAGGAGTGAGCCTGGTGACAAAGCCCCGCTGCTGTGGGGGTACCTGGGGGGTGCAGCCAGCCCCAAATTGCCCGCAGGTTTGCAAAGCACAGGGAAGAGCGGGGGTGTGGGCAGCTCTAAGGCACGGCCGTGCTCAGGACCTTGACTGGAGCTGATCCTCAATGGAAACTGGTCTCACTGGCCCCAGCTGGAGCAGCAACGCTGTGAAAGCTGTGGCTCATTTGATTTTGTTCTTCCCGTTTGGGTCACCAGCTGCTCCCAGCCAGGGGAGCATCCCCTCCGCTGCCTGCTCGGATGAGCGTCGTCCCTAGGACGTCCTTTCACCCTATTGCCCCACAGACACATCCCAGGACATTTCCCAGGGCCACAGTGACAGGGACAGTCCTGACCGTGGCTCAGCCTTGGTACTCTTGGTACTTGGTACCCGCCACTTGGTTCGGTGGGTGCGGCAGCAGCAGATGAGCAGCTCACTGCAGCACAGGCAAAGCCAGGCTTTGGACACAGCAGGCAAAGGCCAAATCAAGCACAAAGCCAGCTTTGGGGTGGTGGGGCACAGCTGAGCTCCCCCCAGAACCACAAAGGAATTGAAACCTTCTCTTTGGTGAGAAACAAGTCCCTAAAGCCCCAGGGGAGTCAGCTTCCAAAAATTCCTCCTGGTGCATAGCTGCATCTCTGCACATCTCCTGTCCCTTGAGAGATGCTGGGGACACCATCCTACCACCGAAATACCCGGGGCAAAGTTTGGGCTTGAAACCAGGCTCAGGGGAAACCACACGTCCCGGATGCAAAGTTGCAGGCAGAAAATTCGCAGCCAGGCCTGCGCTGAAGCTTTCACTCCTTCCACTTCATTAATAAAAGGAGAAAGAAAAAAAAAAAAAAAAAAAAAAAAAAAAAAAAAAAAAAAAAAA
>WHYT01014143.1:47960-65221 GCA_009806455.1 Tetrax tetrax
GAGGGGGAAAAGCCATTCCCACTGAGGGCTGAACCCAGAGCGTTCGGTCTCAGGCTGGTCCCACCGGGCAGCGCGGGAACGCAGCCGTCTCCGGCACGCTGGGCTCTCCGGCCCCGCGTGCTCAGAGCCAGAAACCAGCAGCTCTGGTATTTTAACCTTCTCTTTTTCTTCGGTGGGGCAGGGAGACGGAAAAGCTTTCCATGACACAGCAGAACGCTGCCAAATCCACCTCTTTTTAATAAAACTCCTCACCCACACGACACGTTAAATGTTACCTAAATGGCAAGGCTGAGAGGCCCTTTGTCAAACATTTCAGCAGAGCAAAGCCTCGCGTTTCTACCTTGCCCGGGCACTAACAGAAAAAATGTGTTTGAGGACCCAACCGGTCAGAAAACATCCTTTTAAAGCCTGTCAGAACAAAGTCGCTGTGTCACATTGACCAGGATGAATTACACATCCATCCCGCGCATCCTGGGAATTCAAACAAAACCTTAATTCCCTCCGTAAACGACAGTTTTAATGAGAAACTCAAGTCTCATCTCAGCAAACCACGTCATTCTCTGCCGTCACCGAAGATCCATGGGGCTGCACCGGAGCCGGGAGCAAAACCCCGTGGCAGGGCTCGGACATGGGCTGCTGCAGAAAAACAACTCCAGGAGCGTTTCCAGCGCTGCTGCTGCTCCCTCCACACACAAACTGCGGGAACGCACGAGTTTCAAACACTTCTCCAAAGCCGCCTGTTATTTGCTTCCAGCTGGAGCAGCCTTGCTTAAAGCTCCATTTCTGCTCTGAGGTCAAGCAATAAACCAAGCAAACCCCTGTTGTGCCCTCTTGAAAACCACAAGAACATAAAACTATCTATTTTTTTTTTCCCCCACCACAAAGCCCAAGGCTGCATTTCCCACCTTTGGCAAACACCAGACAAGAGGCATCCAGTGGGGTACCGAACAGCTCCCTGCCTCTGCTTCCTGCAAAACCCCATCCTCTCCCATCAAAACCTCTGTCGTTCCCACCTCGGATCTTGGAGCGACTGGGTCAAAGCCTCGGCTCCAGCCAACACTTGCATGCTGCGAGAAGAGCGATTTTGCGCTCCGATCTGCAGCTCACCAAGCCCTTAACGAAGAGGGCAGTGCCCAAGTCCCAACTGACAGATGGGGAAATTGAGCCCAGAAGAGCAAAATGGCTTCGAGTCACTCAAGAGGGGACGCAGCATCAAGACACCCAGGTTGCTCACCTCCCAGACCAGTGCTAGTGCCCAGCCGTGCAGGTGGAAGGGAGAGGGAAGGGAGTGCCAAGAGCCAGCTGAGAGCTGTGAAAGGAGATACTCCACCACCGCAGGAGAGGACCAGCACCGGGCTGGCAAGTCTTACAGATCCGCCAGGAAACGCCTGTCATCATCCACATGAAGTCCGACCACAACCGCTTTTTCCCTTCTCCAAATTCAGCTCTTGGGAAATGGAAGCCTTGGACAAATTAGTGCAACACAAGATGGTAGGAAACAATAAAACCCCAGGCAGATAAACTGTATATAAATGGATCAGCTTTTATTCAATATTTATTGCTTGCTCTATCAATTCTGAAATCGAACTGGCGTGTATAACAAAATAACGATTTTCTTGGCCAGAAGCGAACACTCAATACTTCTTTTTCATTAGTTTTTAAATAGCTAATCCTTCCTCTCAGTTTTAACAGCGTGTGAAAAGTTATAAAAGAAAGAGGCAGACCTTGATCACCAAGATTAGGACATTAGTGCCAGCTCATCTCCTGCGGTCAGCCCGGCAGAGCACATGGAGAGCACGCCTTCCTCATGAGCACACGTTGGGCACGGCTTCCCGCTCTTCGGCACCTGGTTCCAAACCTCCTGCCGTTTACATTTCTGCCCACAGAGATCAACACCGATAACTCTCCCCGCCAAGGGACCAGGGCTGGCTCGCTCGCCAGCGTTTCCGTGCATCTCATGGGGGTCCTGCGCCTCCCCGCGGGGCTCCGCGTGCTCTCGCTTCCCATCCTGCGAGAACCCAGATGCAGTCATTCCCCAACACACCTATTCCTTGAAAAACAAAAGCATTAAGGAAGGTAACAGAAAGCAGGGGAGCTCCACCCCCGCGCTCCCAAACCCCCACTCTGTATCAGTATTTTAAGCCCTCGGGACGACTGATGGCTCAGCGGAAGCGGCGGCGGGCCGGGCAGGCAGCACCCCGACACCGGCGCGGGCTCAGACGCAGACGCACCCAGATGTGCGCCGATTGCACAGCCAGCTGTAGCCTCCCGAATGCCAAGGGAAGGTGGGAAGGGAGTCCTTCTCAAGTTCAAACCCTTCACATCCCGCAGCGCTCCTGAGCTGTCCACCGAAGGAAGAACGGATGTCTGCTGGACACAGCTTCACTCTAATACTGTGGAGTTTATTTAAAAGACAGAAGGCCTTTGCACAAAGTCGGTTTCTTCTCCGGAGTCCTCCGCGCTCCGCTGTGGAGCGGCCGCTCCCACCGGCCCCGTATCCGCATCAGTGCGTCGGCCAGACAGCAACCACAGCAATGGCAATCAGCAGCAGCACAATCACCACCAGCATCCCTGGAAGAGATGAAAACGACGTTAAGATTGCTGCCTTCATCTTTTACAATTAAACTCTTCCTCTGCATCTGACCAATCCCCCCGCTCACCCTGTGCAAGCCCCTCACAGATCCCTGCACGCCAATGACCCAAACAGCGACGTCGACTCAAACCCCACGCTGGCAGAGCAGCTCTTTCTCTGACTCTTCAATTTTTTATTTTTTTTTTTTTAAGAGTGCCTGCAGAGCATCTTCCTGCCGAAACACCTGCCTTGCAAAGATTAAGGGATGTGTTTAACTCACGGCAAGGCCAGTTAAGCTTTTCTAGATTCACTCTGTGCCATCCCACAGGGGCAAAGGATTATTCAGAAGGAAACCCAAATGGCATCAGGATATTGTTTCCAATATAAACCACTCCTGCTTTCAGACAAAACTATTTGCAGAGCAAAAGCAGGGCTTTCGTGTGTGTACCTGACTTGGGAAAACGAAGATCAATCAGCGTTACGCAGTCTAACAGAGCTCAGCCGGACCGTGCAGCACGCCAGCTCCTCTGCTCCGTCCTGCCCCAAAACCAGACCGGTTGCTACACAGAAGTTCATGACTAACACGATCTTATAAAACTTCACAAATGCTTTTTAGTTCAGACACCCCACGCTGATCCAGAAAACCAGCGCAGCAGATTTTCTCTCTCTCGTCGGAATGACAGCAGTAAGGCAGCACGGCTGTCAGACGCCTGCTAGAGGAAACAAATTCTTCTCAGTTTTCCCTTTCTTAGGGAGAACTCTCCCTTTTCTCTCCCCTTTCTTAGAGGAGAGGCAGAAATATTTTACTGAAAAGGGACTGGATCCCTGTGGTCCACCCCTTCACCTCCCTGAGCAACTCCAGCACGTGAGCTCCTCGCACAGCCGGCATCACGCACACAAGCACCCCGGGGTTAAACAATCTGTAAATTCAGAGGCTTTCCCTTCGGTTCAGGATCTGCCCCGTGCTATCCCCCTCCTCTCCGAGCTGTGGCAACATGTTAGGGCTCCGAGAGCGGAAAAAATGTCCCTCATTTGGTCCGCTCACAGATGACTATTACTCAGCCACTTACAATATTTACAAGCCCAGCTCATGGCAATTAAAAAAGGATGTATTAAAATAAACTCCTCTTTCCAAGCTGGAAAAGGATATTAGACATCGCTTTTGCAAATAGTGTCATGTTTTCTGTGCCTGTGCAGAAACTGTTCCTCTGCCAGGGCTCCAGGATTTTTTTCCAGGGAAATAATAGTTGCCACCAACAGTATTTTTTTTCTTTTATGCTCAGCTGAAACCATTTGTTATCTGAAGTGAGCTTGAGCACCTCACTGCACGCTCAAGCAGGTCTCGCCAGCTCCCCTGCAGGTGAAATCCTTTGGGAAGCATCCCAGAGGATGCTCCCACAGAGCCTAGCCTGGCTGCAGATCCTCATCCCAGGTCAGAGCCTACTAAAGCGTATTTGACCCAGCCGAATCTCGGACCGTGCCCAGGCTACTGGCTGCGACCCACCGGAACGGGCGAGAGGGGGACATCGTTTGGTTTTCAGCATCACCTGTCCACACAAACTGTCCCATTAATCCACCGGGAACACCACCTACACTTTCACAGTCTTTCTAGCCTCACATTTTTTACATCTTAATATGCATTTTGTAGACTTCCACAAAGCCAGAAGCAAATAATTTGCTTAAATTGGGAAGAAATAAGATCTGATGAAGCTGCTGCATTCAGATTCTCTGTTCTGTTTCGCATGGGAGGGAAACATTTTAGAGGGTGCGAATCCTTAGCACGGCTTCAGCGTAACAGAGCTTATGGAATTCAGCAATTAAGAGACAACCGCGATCAGCTGCTTGGAAAATACTCCATAGGTGTGAATTAGCAACAATACCAGGTGGAGTTAATGGGGCATAATTATTCGTTGACAACTCCCACGACAAACTGCACATAAAACCAGAATGATTACCCAGTAGGAACTGGGGAAGGTGGGGGACTAATAAAGCACTGCTAATGGGCAAGAGTGGAATGAACAGGAAACTTAGGAGGACGTTCAGGGCAACAGGAGCAGGACAGCAAAATGAAGTAAACGTCTTTTTGTTCCTGGAAAGAGACTGGTATGAAAAACCTGGAGCCGCTTTTCCGTTTCCAAAAGCAGTGGTCCAGCACTCGCTCTGTGCGATGGAGGGAAGAGCAGAGGCGGCACGCCTTGGCGCAGCACAGATCAGCGACCCGCCGGTACGAACGGCGGATCCGATCCGTGCGATCCGCACAAAAAGAGAGGAGGACAGAAATTGGCACCAGCCCACAAATTTCAAAGTACCTCTTGCATGATAGAGACCAGATGTTACGCACATTTCCCCCCCCTACACCACAGAGCACAGATTAGAAGGATCTGAAGCTTTTAAACCTGGGTGTTTCACAACACGCTTTCCGAACAAGAACTGTGGATAGGATCTGACAGTAACTATGCATCCTAGATTCCCTGCCTGCTTTGCCTTTTTTTCCTCAAGTCCTATGAAATATAAATATTTCCCTCGACAAGAACTCATCAAAGAGAAGTTCAGGAATTAAAGCCACAAACAAAGTATGCAGGAGTTGGAGAAGAAAAAATAAAAAATTCCCGCACAAAATAAAACAGTGACAGGAATACAAATTTGGAATGCATTTCCCAGGGAAAGGCGGGAAGTGTAAGGAGAAGTCGATGTGCAATTACAGAGCAATTAACTAAGGCAGGTTGAGGTAAGTGCAACGCTCCTGAAGCTCCATCTGCTCAAGAGTCTGAGACGGTGTTGGTCCAGCTCGGAGGAGCAGTGAAGAACTGCAGAAGTTCTCAGCCCACGCTGAGTTTCAGGGCACGGCGTGCCAGCAGGACACGGGATCTCCCCACCATTCCCGGGAGCACCGGCACTCACGCTGCTCTGCTGGGTTTTAATCTTACTGCTTGTCATCTCCCCAGTCCCTGGGCAGCAGGAGGGTTCAGTGCTCCAAACCTAGCAAAGCCTTTCAAAAAAAAAGTTAAGATCAAATTTTCAGATGTAAGATGGAAAGAAAAGGTTCCCATAGATGTAATTTACCTCTAGGTTAGGAGTGGTCTTTAGTCTGGCTCTCCTGCCATGAGACCAGGGGATCTGGGGTTCACACCACACCCCATCCTCCTGGGGTCACCTGGGACAGCCCTCCTCCAAGTCCCAAATCTATTCCCTCTCCCCAGTGTTTATCAGCTTTGAGGTTTGGGGTTCATCATGGACACCCTTCCTGCTGTATCCAATTTACTCCTCCATAACAACTTCCAAGCTGGGGTCCACATGGAAATGCAAATAACTCCTTCAGGTCTGAGTCTGCCTGAAGGGGTTTGGGCATCTAGAAGATGGTTCTCCACCCAAAATTTGCACCTCGGCTTCCAGGGGATTAATGATCTGTGTAAATACAGGAGACATAAGACACCCTCCCCTCCCCCTTAAAGCCCGTGCTCTCTGGTGCACCGTCAGCCACCCTCGGCGATGACAAACACCAGTCACACCGATAACAAATCCACTAAACCATTTCGTTTCCCCCTCTTCATCCCCATCCTGGCTGGTTTCCCATCGCAAAGCCCCCAGACGTGGCTTGAAGCTGCAGCGCCCCGAGCACCGTGCGATCCCGGCACACGGCGCATCCCTGCCCTCATGAGCATCCCTCTCCTCCCGGTACGGAGCCCACGCCACGGGCGCCGCACGCACGTGACAACCTGAGCCGCCGAAACCCTGGACACGCCGCAGAGCCGGGAGAGGACAGAGAATCATTAACAGTCCTGGTTGGTAACCTCACGCGAGCGCGGGGTGCTGTGTACCAAATAAGCCTATTTGCTTCAAATAACTGTTAGGAATCCCAGCTAACGCTGATGAATTGGATTCCTCGGAGAAGAGCGGATACCCACCGTCAGCCAGCAGCCAGCTTTTGTGTTTGCGATTCATCATCGAGACGCTCCAGTCCCTTCTGCTGACTGTTCAGACGGAGGCAGCTGAGACTCAATGAGCCGCGCTTTTCTTTACGGCGTTTTTAATTCCCAACGCTAACACCGGCAGGAGCCCGGCAGGAATTTCTGCTCAGGAGCACGGCCACCGCCGGAGAGACGAGCCCTCGCAGCACCCATACAAAGCGGCCAATTGTTGCTTGTCAACTGGGTGCTTATGCCAGCTTTTTGACAAGGCAATATTTACTGTGAAATATCCACTTATTGTGCTGAGTATAACTCCTGGGAACGTGAGCGCGTTTAGGATCTGGCAGGGGTTCAAGTGCCTTTGAGCAGGCAGGCAGGAACTCAGTCATAAATACATCGTGTTTTGACAAGTCCCTCTTGAATAAGTGTCAAAAGATTTCTGGTCTGCTTCTATCAGACTATTGATTTACCATTCGAATCGCTGCGTGGCCGCGGAGCGCTGGCCATGGAGATTTAACGTGTTCTCAATCGGAGTGTGCAGGATCCTACACGGTGTCTCGCGTTCCAGCTTTGCACTGAGCAGCCCCGCAGAGGAGCCAGTTGCACCTTCCCCCGTGGCATCCCCTGCTCCAGGAACAAGATCCTGGTTTCATTTTTGTAAATGCACACCAGTAAGGGATATTCCAGGACTGAGGATACCCTTGTTTAACGGCACCAGTAACGGCAACAACGCCTCAGCTTTTCTCTTTCAGCCCCTTGGCAGTCACGTTAAAGGTCTCCCAGTGGCAATGCTGATCTGTCCCTTCTGCCTTGGAGGCATCTTCCAGTTGAACACCAGGCCCACTCCACTACTCTTTGTGGAACCCCAAACCCACCAGCAATGGACACAAGATCTCCACCCCAAGATACTCACCCACTGCTGTCTCTCCAAGCACCAACCCAGCTCAGGCTGCCTCTGGAAACATCCAGTCACTGAGGAGAACATCCTAAACGCTCCCAAAGAGTACTAGGAGGGTTCATAAAAGCACGCGCAGAGGGAATTTTCCCGTGATAGGTGAGGTCTAGACTCAGTCAGCAAGGAAATCTCTTCCAGTCCCCACTGCTATAATTAGTGCAGATTATTGGATGGTCCTTATAAATAGGACAAGGAAATAACGAGCATATGCTGAGGGTGAGGTCTCCTTTTCATGGGGTGCACAGGCACGGTTTCTCTTTCAGGCCCGACCCGGGGTGCTCTGGCAGCACGGCAGTCCCTCCCCAATCAGGGAGCAGCCAGAGCCTTTTGGAGACGGACTTGACCGATGCGATCCCCATCTGTCACCCCCCAAATCCGCATCAGCTGGAAACCTTGAGATTTGGGAAGCAGCTGTTCTTTGGGTGAGCTGTACGGTTTTGCGGGCTCGGTGCTCTTTCTGAATATCGAGCATATTCAGAAAACAAACACAATCATGCGTTGGCAGCTTGCTGGTTCCTTGGTACGGCAATAAATGCTGATTTCAGCCCATTAAAAAAAATATTCTAAGGCATGCGTGTGTGTGTGTGTGTGTCTCCAAGCCAACTGCCCTGGCCTCAAAAGCTGAAATGTTACATCCAAGTCTGCTTCAAGAATTTCTAACTTGCAGCTGGCAAATCCTACCCAAGAAATGAGACGTGCCTGTTTGCGATCTGCCCCGGCGCTTGCTGCTCGCGGAGAGGAGAAAGGAAAGCCCTGAGCATCCCTCAGCACCTTGCTGCCGACTGTTTCTGGGAACGGGAGCTTTTTTTTGGTGCTTTCCCTGTCTTCTCTGCTGAGTTGGGTACGCTGTCACTCTCAATAATGAAGGTTCAGCACTGGTGTCTTTTATAGATTATAAAATAACAACAAATAGCACACTCTGACTTTGAAGAGCCTGGTATAGCGTTACATTATCTGGAAAAAGCGGCTCGTTTTATGCCAAGAAAGTTTGATTCCCACAGAATGTCTATCCAGATGTTTAAGAACAAGTCTTCTTCGATAAGCGGCACAGAGCGCTAACTTATAAACACATCATAGCTGTTTTATGGGGTAGGAGAGAGGCAGGGAAAGGATGAGAGCTTCACCAAGAGGCCGTAGAGGCATGGCTGCTTTCTTTAAGGCCTTATTTTTAATGTCACAGTTGAAACAAAAAAACCCCAAGCTTTATCTGCTTTTTGACTAAGTTAATTTTAAGTCCACGTTGCCAGACAGACGGCAGAAACCCTGCCCAAATCTGTTCAAACCCTTGAGCAGAGAACCAGCTTGGAAGGCTGGCTCCGCAGCCGACACACGTACCTGAAGCTCTCATTTAACGTGGCAAGCGCCTGCAGAAATCCATCTTGCTGTCCTTCACGTTCCCTAAAAAAAAGCCAAACACTTTCTCCCCCAAAAGCTATAAAAAAAGATCTTTCCTTCTAACCTTTCCCTCGTTTCAAGCGAGACGGGGCATTCAATTTGTATTGCATTAAGGACCACTTCAGCATAAATCCCACGCTATTAAGCTGGCTTGGATGTAAATACACTCCCCGATTCCTACACCTGCATCATTGAAACCATCTCTCCGGAGGCTCGGTCTTTATTAGTTTTGTGACAGCCAAACTTTTTCTTGGGCGATAGGTCTGGGTAAAACGCTGCGATCGCACATTATCCTCCGCCCCCGCCCGCCCAGAGGAACCTGGACGTTATTGCTTTTGACCTTCCTTTTCAACTGGTCTGACTCGAGAAATTTAACACTGCAATCGTCGCTCGCAGCTCTGACATCAAAATCGTTGGCAATTCTCACAAGAAATCAAGAACAGGCTCTGCGAATGGTTATTAAAGGCTCTCAACGCCCATGTGTTTCACTGGGTCTAAAGGAAGAAAAAGAAAAAAGAAAAAAAAAAAAGAGATGCTTCTCAAAAAAGCTGAGCTCTTTGGAAACAACAACTATTGCATTATTAATTCCTTATTTGGAAGAAAGAAAAACCTAGGTCATTCCTATGTAAGATGAAAAAACTATTTTATGAGCTATTCCACATTTGGAGCTGTTCACTCAATGCTAGATTAACCTGAAGAAATGAGTTATCGGAGTCAAAGGTATAGACTTTGTTTCTATACATTAACTCCTCAGTCTGTATTATTTTACAAAAAAAAAAAAAAAAAAAAAAAAAAAATCATTTTTTCTTTTTTTTTTGGTCACGTTGGGTTGGAGCTACGCTTCCCTCTCAGGCATACGGACGAGTTTGTTGTCAATACAAGCTCGTTTATAGGGGCATGGAGATACCTTACATTCCTACCAGCAAGACCTGTTGGCAAACAAAGCATGGCTAAACAACAGCAAGATAAAAACCATCACTATTGGAAAATCCATGTCAGATTCAGTCCCAGAAGTAGTGTGGAGTGATTTTACATCCAAAACATTTATTGCTTCAGTGATCGAATAATGCCGAGGGTTTGGGTCCCAAACCACACGCGCAGCCCTCCGAAAGGAAGTGAGATAAGTGTTTCTCTTAATCCATTATTGTTGTACTTCAGTTGGCTTCTTTTTTAATCTATTTTTCAAATTACAAATGCACACCAGATAGTATATTGAACTACTTCCAAGGACAATGGTGAAGAAATCCCATATTCTTTCAAAAAGCGACACACGCTGTACGAACCCAACCTCGTGTGAACCGCAACAGAGGAACAGCTCAAACAAATTTGGTCACGCTCTTCAACGGCTGCTCACATTTCAACATCTCCTATGCTTGGCTGGTCTGCGCGACAGTAATCACCTACCTTGGGCAATGGTTGGAAGGTTTCCATCCAAAGATGAGGCATAACACTGTCCCAGGTTGCCCAGAGAGGCGGTGGATGCCACATCCCTGGAAACATCCCAGGCCAGGTTGGACGGGGCTGTGAGCAACCTGATCCGGTTGGAGATGTCCCTGGTCCTTGCAGGGGGGTTGGACTGGATGGGCTTTAAAGGTCCCTTCCAACCCAAACCCTTCTGTGATTCTATAAATACACCTTGGATCATACATCTCTAAGTCCACACAACTCATCAACCTCTTGCATTGACCTGAGAACCAGACTGGAAGAGGGGCAGATGAAAGACAGGAAGGTTTCCTACGGAAATTAAGAAATACAAGTACAAATCTCCTCCCGAGCCATCAGAAATGAAGCCCAGAGAAAGGCAAGACATTTGTTTGGATCCGAAGACAAGTCGAGAGCACAGCAAGAGCTGAACTGTCACAAGCTTTACCTTTCAGAGAAGTCTGCAGGAAAGGGAACACTTGGAGCTAAATTTGTAGATACTTTAAATAGCAGAAGGTAGCTCACAGAGGACAACCTAGGAGAAACGGTTCGATGTATCTCTGAGACAGGATTACTGAACCAAAGAGCTCTAAAGGAATTTATACACATACCTGAATAGTATCTTTCTGCAAAAATACTTGAAAATAAAGTCATTTACTGGATTCATCATGGCACAAAGAGCAGATGTAAGAGGCAATGGTTTACCCAAGTTACTTTCAACTCCAAAAAACCCCAGCGTTTACTGGACCCTTTGTACTCACTGCTACACCACAGAAAAGATCGGATGTATTTAATAAGCAATATTAACTACACAGCAATTTCTCTCCAACTTTGTTAATAATGCTAACGGCAGGCTAAAAGAAATCCCCTCCGGAGCACGCGCTATCTTTTGGGGTAAATTCCTGCAGGATCTTGCACCCACGCCCAGCCAAAGCCGACAATTTAAGATTGCAGGTCTCCATGAGAGTCATTTTTGGTGTTTTCCCACACATTGTCCATTTTACTTCATTTAACCTGGCAACCTCTACTCACCACCATCTGACACTGGGAGCACCAGGTGCAGACGTCCAGAGCTGTGCATGACACGACCCAGCTCCCAGCAAGCCAGAAACTGGAAATATTCTCATGTTTTTTTCCTTTTGTTCTTGCTCGAGTGACTTCACAGACTTTCCTTGCTCATCTCCATACTGCTATTATCAAACTATTTCCAACCCCAAAGGTCATCAGCAGACATGGTTACTGGATTTTTTTGCATGTGGCTTATTTTTCTTCCTCCTCTTTTTTTTTTTTTTATTAAATAAGCACGCACACTTTCCAATTTTCCCTTCTCCAAACTCTCTAGCATCCTTTCCCTTACATATGTGATGCCAAGAAACAAGATCAGTCAAGCAACGTGCTGCATTTCTGAACAACTGTGTTACAACTTGGAACGGGACCTGTGAAAGTTTCAAAAACCTCAGCGTGCACTAAAGGTTTCCCAGAAGAAAGGAAACAAACCAAGCCCAAACAGGGTCACAAAGGTTCTACAAATCCCTGTCTTTCAGATGAGGTTCACCCAAGTGAGCCCAACCAAGCCACAAGTGTCACCTGAACCCTTTTCTCCTGCCATGAGCTCAGCAAAAATCGGGAGGAAAGGCTGAGAAAGCACCGGTGTAACTGAGACATCCCTATGCTTACCAGAAGTCCTCCTCCCCGTGCCATTGAGGGTGATGAGCAATGAAGAACAGAAGCACCGTTTGGCATGGACCACAGCTTCATGAACAGCAGGGAGCTGAAGGGTGCGAAGGAGACCCAGGTGAAGCTTTCCTTGCAAGAAGGCAAGAAAACTCAAAGGTTACCTACCATCAGGTGGTCCTTCAGCAGCACAGGTCACTAAAGAGACTTCTCATTGCACCAGGAACTTCAGAGGTTTACCAGCCAGACGCAGCACTGGCTGCAAGGAGAGGCACCAACCTGGGGCGAAGGTGAGCTCAATCCCAGCGACGGGGAGTTCGCTGCCTCCCACGGTGTCCCCATAGCTGATGTTCCTCCTCGCACGCGTACATCCACGCACCTCCAGCTCAGCTTAGCCCACCAGCCCCTACTCTAGCGAGGGATGCAGAAGCTGCAGCCCAGCTGGCAAACTCAGAATGGTTTTCCTGAAAGAAAGGCTCTGCCAGGCAGCAGCTTCCCCCGGCGCCACTACCTGCAGCAAGCAGGGAAAAGGCAGAAGACATGACAGATGATCTCAGCAGGGGACTGTTGTTCCTCCACTACTTTCTCCAGTAAAAACAAACGGGGAAAAAAAATAATAAAATGAAAGGACGGCTCTGCTGGCCTGGCGTAGAAGGGGACATCTGCCCACGTCCATCTGCTGTCAGCCCGACACCCCGGCCTTTGTTTTTGGTAGGGTCAGTTTTCTACCATTATAGCTCCCTGAACTGCCTCACCAGGACACCAGTGCCAGCACAAGGAAAACGATGGGAACATGGGGAGAGGGAGCAGGTAACCACTAGCTCTGCTTAGATGCATCAGTAAATGGTCCCATTAGGCTCTTAAATCACTTGAGAAAGCATTATCTTTTGCCTCTGCCTTTGTTTTCCACTCAAACAAATGCTGGGATTACTCACTCCCTAGTTAGACGGATATATTACAGTGCCAGAGCGCTTCCAAGATGTTTAAAGCGTCAACAACTAAAGTTACATGTGAAAAAAAAAAAAAAAAAATGAAAATAATCACAGCTCAAAGGAGTGGAAGAAGCTCCAGTAAAACACTGCAGTTTTACCAGTTCATCCGAACCAGCGAGACAGTGCTCGAGGATAAAAAGTTATAGTAGAAAAAAAAAAAAAAATCATATCATGTTCACACCAAGTCATTTAAGGTCAGATTAAGTGTTCTTGAAGTCTGGTCCATGTGTCTTCTATTTTAAAAAGTGCCCTGCTTGCAGAGGAATTGTAAGAACTTTTGAAAATGGGATGCTGGCTCCTAAGTCCCTTGGATACTTGACCGCGTGGTCAGGAGGGTTGAGATTTACATGCAAATTGCAAAGCTTCTAAATGGCTTCCTCCGAGCAAGAAACGGGGGTGGAAACGAGAGAATATTTAATGATTAGTTCCTTATGGCTCCGGCATTCTTGAAGCATATTTCTTGCAGTCCCTGGAACACTCCTGCATTCTTGATTGCAAAATGGCAATAAGCGATTTCCTTTAAAAGCCTTGTCTTTTATTGGAATACTAAAAATACCCCGCTAGCCCCGCTCCACGCCTCGCTCTCTCTTTCCTGGACAGGCACCACCAACCCTGATGTATTCTATTTTGAAGACAGCAATAAACATTTCAGCATGGGCTGTTCAATCCCTTTCATAGCAGATCTCGCATTTCCAGCGCAGCCCCTACTAGTGCCATCAATCATCTTTACGCAGACCTAAGTATGAGAAACTCCAGCTCAAAAGTGTAGCATGGATTTTTTTTTTTTTTTTTCTTCTTTTTAAAAATTAAAAAATGGGTACAAAACAGTCAGGAATTAAACGACTGGCAACTTTAAACGTGAAACTACTGGGATGACGCCGTAAAACAGGACCGTTGTGATGGTTAGAGACGCACTGTGCAGCGCCGCTCCAGTCAATTCAGTTGACGTAAACCTACCTGGAAGACAATGTTTGGTGGGGTGAAGTCCAGAAAAAATTGTCTGCACATCCATTATATCTGAACAAACACAGGTTTCAAATCTGGGATGCTCTGTTGCCGATTTCAAAAGCCACAGATGAAGATTAATTACATTCTACGTCTGAACTAATGCATCTAATACTCCTTTTGTTTTTCCATTCTACATTGACTCCAAAGTCGGAACTGTTCTCCCAACTGCTTCGCTCATTATGTCTCTCTCCATCTGCCACAGACCTTGGAGAATAGCTCAGAGAGATAATTTCAGGTACACGAGGAGGCTACCGCCTAAACCACAATTTAATCGTTAATGTTCCTGGCTGAGTTGGGGAGCTTCTCCAGTAAAAGCAGTTGTGCAATTGTGTTCAAGAACTAAGACCAGTGAAGTACAGCATGCAAGCTGCCTTCCTCAGTCTTAAACACCAAAGTCTTCATCTGGTCAGGAGCTAGAAGGGACACAATTCAGAGCCCCAACGCAGGTTCCAAACAGTCCAGTGGTGGATGATGAGAAGAGGTTCCCCAGTATCGATCTGTCTGTTAGGTTTGGCTGGACAAGGTGACCAAGCCAACCCAGCAGCACAATTACTTCTTTCCACGTTAAGAGAGTCTGCTGACCTTACTGAACAAATCTGCTGGTCACATCATAACTCTTTCCAGCACTTGCCCTCGAGTCACTCCACAAACTACGTGCAGCTCAGCAGCCACAGGCTGATGCTCCATGGACTGGATGAAACATATGCTGTGGCTTTCACTTGGACACCAGCCTGATTAAGGTGAGAGACGCTTATTTTTCTACTTTTGAAGTCTCAGAGGGAAGTGAACCCAACTTTGTCTGTTGGCAAACTAGTTTTTGACCATGCCTGTGG
This sequence comes from Tetrax tetrax, assembly GCA_009806455.1. NCBI lineage: Eukaryota > Metazoa > Chordata > Aves > Otidiformes > Otididae > Tetrax > Tetrax tetrax. The sequence continues at coordinate 62,720 of WHYT01014143.1, forward strand.
CTGGATAGTCTCATTACCTCCCTACTGCTGTCACGTGGATCATAAGCCCTCTGCTCCACAGGATACAGTCAGCAACAGCCTTTGCTTAGCATCAGCTTCTCTTGCTTGGATAAATCCATCACACTTCACTGGGCCCCCAAACAGGAGAGTCTGGATGAGGAAACTGCACTTATTCCAAGACTCATTCCACGAATTTGATCTGGGTGAACCTAGTACTCCCAACAGCAAGATCTGGTGACCGCAGCAAGGAGATGCTCTTCTGACTCTGAAGAGAAGACAAGTGGAGTCATAAATCATAAAACCATCAGGTAGAAAGGGACCACAGCAGGTTCTAGTGCAACCTACTGCTCCAAGCAGAGTTAAGTTAGGGAGACGGACGCAGTGATGCTTATGGGTCCCTTCCAACTTGAGGCAGTCTATGATTCTAAGGCCAGACTCAGATCAGGTTGCTCGGGGCTTCTGTCAACTTAAGGCTTGAAAATCTTTAAGGATGTGCAACTGCTCAGGGAGCACACACATGGGATTCTCCCCAGCAGAAGATCTGCTCACCATCACAAGCGGGCTGGGCTACTCCACTCAAGTTATTCATTAACTAAAACAACTTCAGGAAGAGCAGCACAGCATGGACAACCCAAAGAGGTAACACTGAAGTGGGCAAGTGCTCATCATCTCAAGTACAATGCTGAGAAAAAGGAAAAATCCTTGACATCTTTCAGATAGGCTCTTTTAACACTCAAGAAGATTCTTAAATGGGGCTTCACTGATTTTAAAGTCAACACCAATTTACACAAATGACGCGTTTCACCCTAGTTTCCGCAGAGGTGTATCAGCCTGCACATAAAGTTTCTGACACAGATACAGCTGGTTTCTGTTGAGAATAGTGTTTTCACAACTCAAAGAGCAATCCTTCTTTTGGAAACTTGCTCAACCTTTGGCAATCCAACCTCATCAGCATACAAAACTGCAGAAACCAGCGACCAAATACTTCTTATTAATGCCATTTACAGCTGCTAACAACTACAGGAACCTTCTAAAAACGCCAAGGGAAACAGGGTGGGTGAAACAATCCCTCGCAAACAACGGAGCCAACGAATACACAACTGTGATAAGAAATGAGGTCTGACTTGCATAATCACTTTTAAAAGTTTTTGGTAAATGGAGTCTGAATAGGAGGCCGATAGAATAACATAGTTCAGTAGCAATGCGAACGTTTCATGCCGATGAAGTAGGGAATTCAATCCTCGCTAAATTCTTGAAATCATTTAGATGTTAACAGAAGTTTCTTCTCCAAAAAAAGAAGGCAAGGAATCTCTCAAAGCCCACACACACAGATCTTTGACTCCTATATGCCGGTGTACTACACAGAACTATTTCGGTTTTGGAAGACTGCACTGTCTCATGTGTCAGGACGGCTATTTTATTTTATTTTATTTTTTAACTTCTGACTTGAGCAGAGCCAAACCTGTACAATTTATGCAAGGGCAGTACAAGAGGTCCTCTCTCTCATTTTGTGTTTAAAAAAAAAAAAAGAGAGAAAGGAGGAGGAAAAACCACAATATCATTTCATCTCAGTACCTTCCTAAAACTTGAGAAGTTTATAAGCTCTTAACTCCGGTTCTCTTCCCTTGCCTTCCCACATGACAGCTACAAGCTGCTGCAGCTGCACAGTAAACGTCTTCAAAGGAAAGAAAGAAATAATTCCTCTCAGAACAAAGTGCAGGGGGACAAACCTGGGTGACACGAGCGACGCAGGGCTGCGCAGAGCGTGCATCAAAGAACCAGCCGCTCCGCACGCTCACTCACCAGCGGGGCCTTTTGTTCCTCATGGAGAAAGGCAGCGAAAGCAGGAGAGCACTGGGAGAACTGGCAGAAGGCAGGATGTTCCAGAAACCCATCTTCGTATATTTCGCATCACATTCTGTTGGAAATTATTTCCCATTTTCAGCGCCTTAAGGTTTTTACTACATATGTGTGGGGGTTGACACAGAGGAAAAAGAAAATTAAGGGGGGTGGGGGGAAAGGCCTGTGTAAGGAATGTAGCCTGCTATCAAACAATCAAGGATAAAAATACATGGGAGCAAAAAGAAGTTGCCTGATTTACCAAATAATTTTTTTTCCTTAAGGCTAATCCCACAGTTAAACCTACAGAGCTTATTTCCCTCATGCTTCCAGGGGGGAAAAAACCCCACACTGCAAAGAGGCACATAAATCCCCCCGGATCATTTGTCTGGATCCCGCTCCTGCCCGAAAGAGGGATTCTCCATATGCTTTTGCAATAGCTCTGCTGTGATAGCGTTACCAGGAGCATCCCTTATTCATCATGTTGCCACTAAAAGTCTCTCTGGAGTATTTGCTTATCCTAGACCTCTTCAAACTGTTTCAGCTTCCTTTTAATTTATTAAAAGCTCGCTGAAGACGACCATAGTTAAAGCTCACCGCTGCTACTACAAAACTGGAGGGGGCGGGGGGGGGAGAGGAGTAGGGGAAAAAAAAAAAAAAAAA